>PVJD01015161.1:0-26036 GCA_004026545.1 Mormoops blainvillei | reverse complement strand
CCTGAGGCTTAGCAGGTGGGAATTTTAGGGGAGATCCTAGGGGAGGGTTTTAGCAGAGTATTCATCAGTTTTCAGGATGTGCGCTTTCAGGGTCATGGCCTCTACTGATTGGTCAGCGCCAGAGCCGGGGGTGGGGGGGGTGGGGGGGGGTCATTAGTCATTGCAGCTGGTCCAGGCGTCAGCCACCTGGTTTTGCTACTTTCTGGGCCTGGAGCTGAACTACAGCTGAGGCCTGGATGTCATCTCTAGGGTGGTGACCTCCTGTACCTGGCTGTAAATTGCCCTCAGCCAGTTTGTTCAGCTCTACTGTCTCAGTTTCCCTATCCCGCTTGCCAAGGAATTTTCCTAACTTGTTTCTATTCTGAGTCACTAAACACGGCTTAGGGAGAGTCCTGAATGTTATGTGAAAGTTTTCTCACAATGTTTGTAGAAGTCCAGTGTGGCTTCATCGGGGCTTCGCTTGCGTTGCTGGGCTTTCATCCCCTCCGTTTCCTGGGGAAAATCTCAGGGCTGTTCGATGAAGCCATTTGGCAAATTCCCTGCGTTTTTCCTGACCTGTTTCTCTTTGTCTTAGAAAGTCCTCTACAGCTAATTCCCAGCAAACCTTACTCGCCCATTCTGCTCCTCTGCCCTCAGAAACCAGTCGATATGTTAGCTGGAGCCGGTCAGAATCACCAGGGTCATACGTTCTAACGCTTAAATTCCTTCGTGAACCCAACAGGGCCTTAGAGAAGATCAGGAAACTCTTTAGTTGGATTTCTTAATTCTGTTCCAGTTCAAGGGAGGTAAATTATTGCTCGTTCCCCTTCTCCTGAGACTGGCTTTTCTCTATAGGGAGCTGCCAGAATATCTGGTTTTTCTAGTCCTTCGGGTCTGGCTCTCTGTTCTTAGTTTCCCCTAGGTGAGTAGGGAAAGAGAAAAGAACAGGTGCGAGGGGTGGAGAGGAGAGGGAGGAGGAGGAAGAGGGGACAAGTCCCGACAAGGGGTGTCAGAAGGTATAGGATCGGGCGGAGGAGCTGGAGGAAGGGGGCAGTGGGGTGTTTGTGCTGAGCAGTTTTAGAAGCCTTCCACAGTTCAGAGACAGTTTCTACATCTTTTATTAACTTCCCAGAGAACAGAAAATTTATCTGTGCTTCTTCTAGAGGCCTCTGTTTCCCAATCAAGGAAAGTTCCCCATTCATTCCGTTTAATATTAGAGCCCGCTTTTGCTACACGTTCCTAACATGCTGCAGGGACTATGTCGTCAGCTTCTGGGCTGGGAAAGGCCCTTGCCCTGCTTTCAGCTGAGCTCTGCAAGGGCCCTGCACTGGCTGTCCTACCAGGGTCTCCGCAGAGGCAGGGGGCTGGGACAACACGCCTCAAGGGCCTATAGGGCTCCTCTCGCTGCCCAGAGTTCATTCCCGGGGTTGCTCGGGTGTCATAGCAGCCATTCTCCTAAAATAACCCCTAGTAAGCAGAAAAGCTGTGAACCAATAACTGATCGATTAAAATGAAGTTAAATTAAGTCTCCACCACTTCCAAACTGGCGTTGCAATGTGGTCCTTAACCCTTAGTTACGTTACTTAATGTGGCCTAGTGCAAACTGAAGAAGACCCTCAAGAATTGAAAGGGTTATAAGAACCCTTTTAGGAGGAAGTGATTATCCCCACTGCTTGTCTTTTGAACAGCTGACTCTGTTTCTGTTTTTAAACCTGCAGAGAATGAGTGACATTTCACACTGGATCACCACACCTTGGGGCTGTGGGTTACAGCAAATAAAACCCTACGCCCAGTTCCCAACATTATGGAAATTACCGATTTTATCCACACAGCCGCTGGTACACATTCTGCTATTACAGATTTGGTTGAATCTGTTTTATTCCATGTCTACGTCAGCAGTCTTTTAGCTGCACTTGGCCTTCCCCTCTGTAGGGACATGGTCCACCTTTACCTGGGCACCTCCAGGGACCTCAGCTCCATGTCCACTGCACACAGTCCCTGCAGGCAAGGTCTGAAGTGTGTTTCCCTTGCTCTGGGGTGACAAGGGTGACGTGACATAAATGGCATTCTCTTTGTGGACGGGGTAATGCTGGCCTCATAAATTGATTTTTGGGAGCCATTTCTCCCCTTGAATTTTTTGCAATAGTTTGAGAAGGATGGGTGTTCATTCTTTTTTGAAATTCGGTAAAATTTACATGTGAAGCCATTCAGTCCAGGACTTTTGTTTGTCGGGAGTTTTTGACAACTGCTTCAGTTTTGTTAGTAGTTATGTGCTTGTTCAGATTTCCCATTTCTTCTTCCTCAGCCTGGGAGGATTGTCTGTCTGTAGGAATTTATCCTTCCAGATTTTTCTGTTTGTTGGCATATAATAATTTATAGTATTTTCTTATAATCCTTTGTATTTCTGCGGTCCTCTTTCTTTCTTTTTCCCCTAAAGATTTTATCTATTTATTTTTAGAGAGAGGGCAAGGGAGGGAGAAAGAGAGGGAGGCAGACATCAGTGGGAGAAAGGACATCGATTGACTGCCTCTTGCATGGGCCCTGACCGGGGACCGAACCTGCAGCCCAGACATGCGTCCTGACCAGGAATCAAACCAGTGACCCTTTGCTTTGCAGGACTATGTCCACTTCATATGTTAAATAATTGTCTAGACACTACTCTGTACACCTGAAATGAATATAATATTGAATTTCAAATGTAATTTTTTAAAAATTAAAAAGAAATTTAAATGTTTTACTGCTAGAAATGGTAACCATCCTCTAAGCCTTTAGCAAGTCATACTCATTCTGCTAGTGGTGGGCCTGGTGTCATGTTGATAAAAGTGCAGCCCCTGTGACGTGCAATAAAGTGAGGTGTGCCTGTACTTCCGATGGCCTGGGGGACTTAAGGATGACAGGGCTACCTGGACTTTTCCAATCTGGTGATGGGAATAGAAGGAAAGGCTTCCAGTTCTTCACAGTGTTTTTATTCACTGAAACCTCATGCAGATGTGACCCTTTGCCCAAGGCAGTGCTGGAAATGGTGGACAAAAGGGAGGAAATGAAAGGTTTTTTCTCATGAGGAACTGACGATTTTAAAGTAATATTCTTTTCATTGGTATAGCATTTCTGTGCTTTCCCAACACACTCTGTACCCTGCCATTAGAGAAAAATAGGATATAACGTGATCACTGTAAAAGTGTGTAAATGATTTCCATGTGCTTATGATGTATTTAACTTATGAGGAGCTCTGAAAATTGTATGTTTCTAATGATCAGTTACAGAATAAATGTTTGGAGGTGACAGAGTCCCATGCAACCTTCCTATAAATGGAGTGTAGACGTCCAGTTCTGTCTGTTTCATGCTTCCTACTGTACACACATGTTGGATGTTTTAGAGGATGAGTATTTCTCGCTTGTCAACATAGCTGTAAAATGTATAGTGTGGGAAGGGAGGCCATTGTTAAACAAACCGGGCATCGTGACAGCTGTTCATAGACCGACAATCTAATGAAAGAACCCACACTGGACAGAAACACTATCATTGTAAACAGCACGGAAAAGTGTACACATATCATGAAACTCTTCAAACACTTGAAAGAACTTACATGGGAGAGACAACCTATGGATATAAAAAAATGGAGTAAAGCCTTCAGCTGTCTCTCTTTTTCTAGAAGACCTAAAAGATTCATATCAAGGGAAAATTCTACAAATGTGAGGAACATGGGGGAGCCCTTAGTGCCTACTCCAGCCTCAATGAAGTTCGCGTGGTCGCCCATGTTGGAGAGCGGCCTTGTAAATCTAGGGCGTGCGAGAGACCATTCATTTCTCCCAGCTCATTTAAAATACATAAAAGGAGTCACACTGAAGGGAAACCCTATGAATGGAAACAATGTGGTAAAACCTTCAGGTTTGGCATTTCCTTCCAAAACCACAAAGGAAGTCATACTGGAGAAAAGCCGGTGTGTGTAAGCATTGTGGAAAGGCCTTGAGTTCTTCATGTTCACTTCAAATACATGAAACCATCCACACTGGAGTGAAAACCTATCAATGCAAACAATGTGCTACAGCTTTCAGATATTTCCAGACACTTCCAAGACATGAATGGGGTTCACCAAGGAGAGAAACCCTGTGAAAGTAAAGAATGTGGAAAGCCTTACACCTCTCCACAAAATCTTCAGTTGCATGAAAGGACTCACACAGGAGCGAACCCCTACAAATGTAAACAATGTGGTAAAACTTTCAGTACACATCCATGTGCATGAAAGAAATCATAGTGGAGAGAAACCTTATGAACGTAAACGATGTGGTAAAGTCTTCAGACATCATAGTCCTGTACAAACACACAAAAGAATTCATTCTCACGATCAACCCCATGAATGTAAGAAATGTGGCAAAGCCTACAGATGTTATTCTAATTTTCAAAAACATGAAAGAAATCACACCAGGGAGAAACCCTATGAATGTAAGAAAATGTACTGAAGTATTCAGATGCCTCAGTGATCTTAGGAAACATGAAAGAACTCACACAGGAAGAAGCTGTATGAATGGCAAAAGTGTGGAAGAGGCTTCAGAGTCCAAAGTTCCTTACAAACACATAAAAGAATTCACCCCGGAGGGAAACCCTATGAATGTAAAAAAAGATAGTACAGCATTCAGGTACTCCAGTTCCCTTCGAATACATGACAGAACTCACAGTGGAGAAAAGTCCTGGGGTGTAAGCAATCCGGTAAAGCCTACGGAGATCACAGATGCGCCCAAGCACACAAAAGAACGCACATGGGAGAGAAACTGCGAGTGTCAGCAACGGGCTAAAGCATGTATTTGTGTCAGTTATCTCCGAAGACATGGAAGAGCTCACAGGAAGGGAAAGGCCATAAAGGTGAAGAATGTGGTATAGCATTTTGGTGCCCAGGTTATCTTAAAAATCATGAAAAATCACACTGGAGAGAAACCCAATGAATTTTTAAAACGTGGCAAAGCCTACAGATAAGTTTTTTACCAACACACACAAACACACACACACACACACACACAACACACACTCCTTATACTTCCAGGATCTTACAGAGAAGAAATCCTGGAAATAGAAGGAATATGGTCAAGCTTCCCGTTTTCATTTATGTTTCCAAATCCATGGAGATCACACTGAAGGGAAGCTCTCTAAGTGTAGAAAATGTAGTACAGCATTCAGATGTCCCAGTTATCTTTGAATGCATGAGAAGACTCACATTGGAGAGAACTGCATGACTGTAAAAACTGTGGCAGCGCTGACTGGGGTGGCTCAGTGGGCTGGGCGTCGTCGTGCGAGTGAAAGGCAGCGGCTCGACTGAAGTGTTCTGAAACCATACTGACACTGCTTTCCTTGATCTCCTCACACCCTGCGATGACTGGCTTTAAACCTTTTGAGGCTTTGTCATCTGAATTACATATTGCTTGTGCTTTTACATGGTTTGCAGTTAATATTCAAATGTATTTAAATGAGGTGTGGCTTCATTTAGTCAACAAACTTGAGTGAACTTTAATAAAGACACGGACTTCATTCTTGATATTTTAAAAAAGATTTTTATTTATTTTTAGCCCTGGCTGGTGTGGCTCAGTGGATTGAGTGCTGGCCTGCAACCTGAAAGGTCGCCAGTTCAGTTCCCGGTCAAGGCACATGCGTAGGGCTGCAGGCCAGGTCCCCAGTTGGGGTCATGCAAGAGGGAACCAATGTTTCTCTCCCTCTCTCCCTCCCTTACCCTCTCGCTAAAAATAAATAAATAAAATCTTTAAAAAGAAACTCACAATAAGAAATTTATCTATTTTTAGAGAGCAAGTAAGGGAGGGGGAGAGAGAGAGAGAGAGAAACACCCATGTGTGAGAGAAACATTGATCAGTTGCCTCTCGCACACCCCCAACCAGGGACCTGGCCCACAGCCCAGGCATGTGCCCTGACTGGGAATCGAACTGGCAACATTTCTGTTCCAAGTCAGTGCCCAACCCACTGAGCCACACCCATCAGGGCTCATTTTTGATATTTGACACTTAATTGCCTTCAGATACCTGCTCACCTTGTCTTGGTTACTATGGGTAGGGAAGGGATAAAGGTTGATGTGCCCCTTTTATTTGTGCACCAATAGGAGGAGTGTCAGACATTAAAGACATGCCGCCTCAATTTCTACACACATTACAGGGCTAAACGTTTTCCCTCTGCACAGGTCACCTGGACCAGCTTACCCTTGCCCTGTGTTTGTTTTGTTTTTTAAGGTTCCTTTGATTTATAAACATTTTTTTATTTACTTGTTGCAGATTGTGATATGTGTCTTGACATGTGATTTCATTTTAGGTAGGGTGTTAATCCTACCCCCAAAGGGTTTTTGATAAAACAAAAGATAACATGTAGAAAATTTCAGGTGACACACAAGTGTTCAGGGTAGGGAATTTTGACAAGATGAGGAAAAGAGACCCAAATACACAGATACCAGTAATAACATTTTTAGACACCTCGGTCACGAAAGAGAAACTTGGAAGCCACCCACCCAGTATAGTCTCACAAGAGAAAAACACAAAGCAGCAGAAATGAATGGACCCCGGCTGGTATGGCTCAGTAGATGGAGCGCCAGCCTGCAGACCGAAAGGTCTCTGGTTCGATTCTTAGGTCACACGCCTGGGTTGCAGGCCAGGCCCCTGGCTGGGGGCGTGCACGAGGCAACTGATTGATACCTCTCGTATATCAGCGTTTCTCTCCCTCTCTTTTTCCCTCCCTTCTCCTAAAAAAAACAAAAACAAAACAAAAAACAAAAAAAGGGGGTAGTTTTTGTTGGAATATGTAAAAAGCTCAGACATCCTCCTCATTTTCAGAACCAGAAAAATGCTCAACAATCTAAAAGAAGACACCACTTTTTACCATGAGATACTTGAGGTCATGCGGCAAAACAATGTCCCCCAAATGAGAGCCTACTGCATATGGAGGGGTTCTACCTAATGAGGGCAGGGGCCCCTGGAGCCAGCAACACCCAGGAACATGAAAATTGTTAAATAGATGAATTGCTGGATATACAATACGGAGTAGTTTGAAAGTTAAGAGCCTATGGCGGCCAGTCTTAATACACCCCCCAAAATAGGAATTGTCCTTGAAAGAGTCCAAAAAGAGTTTCTTACTATGAAGATGAGAAAAAATTGTATCAAGTTTCATGCAGGAAGTGGGGAGAACATTTTGATACACAAAGTATTCTGTTTTCTGTAATGTAGGCCATCTCTCAAAGAAAGCGACCTTACCAAAAGCCTCATTGATGAAAGTGTAGACAATTTCTGGATCCTTTGAATTTCCTCTCTGAGAAAAGGGAAGGAATAAATGCAAAAACCCTGTTCTGATGATCATAGTTAAGGATTCTGTTTCACCAAAACAATACAGACATTACTGTAACATAAAAGAACATTTTCCACCCAAATGTTTGACCACCATTATCAAGAGGGCTTCAATATAAAACCAGTGGGTTAAAACAGAGAGCTAAAGATGCAGTCTCTACTTAAGAATGAGTTTCTAGGGATGTCCAAACACGCCAGAGGAGAAAAATAGGACACTACAGGATATCAAAGCACTTAACCTGACAGCTACAGCAAACATTAAACATAATCTAAGGCCTATTGAAGATTTTATAAAACCTTACATAAATGACCTATGAAACCTTAACTCTTACTGTGAACATTCACAAATATGTGGAGATTAAGTAACACACTCCTAGACAAACCACTGGGCCAAAGAAGAAATTAAAAGGAAAAAAAATTTTAAGGACAATTTTAATACTCTCAAGACAGGAAGAGCATGGCCAGAAGCTGTATGGGCTGAGGCAAGCAGGGGCTGGCCGAGGCCTGTGCCGCGTGGGCCACCGAGGCCAGAGACAAGGTGCCCAGCAAGCCGGACCAGCAGCTGCAGACAGGGGTGGGGCAAGGGCAGCGGCGGCCAGGCACCGGACCGGGTGGCCTAGGCACCGGACAGTGGGACGAAGAGCTGAGTGTCAAGCTGCCGCAGCGTGCCTATCTCAGCCAGGGTGTCCGCAGCCCCAGTCACCCAGCCGCTGCGTCTTCACAGAGTTCTAGGAGTTCTCCAGGAGGCAAAGCAATGACATAGAGAAGATGTTCAGACTGGAAGATGCCGGCCAGGATGGCTTCATCAATCTGATGGAGCTGAAGTTCATGATTGAGACCCTTGGAGCCACCCGGACCCACCTGAGCCTAAAAAACACGACCAAGGCAGCCCTGGTGGGTAACTCAGTTGGGTAGAGCATTGTCCCCATACGCCGAGCTTGTGGTTTGATGCCAGGTCAGGGCACATGAAAGAGTCAACCAATGAATGCATAAATAAGTGGAACAACAAATCAATCTCTCTCTCCCCCTCCCTCCCCCTCCCCCTCTCCTCTCTCTCTCTCTCTCTCTAAAAATCAATTATAAAAAAATATGGTCAAGGAGGCAAATGAGGACTTTGGCAGCAAGCTCAGCTTTCGGGAGTCCCTCCTGAGTTTCTGCAGGGTGGCAGCCGGAAGCTGTAGGACAAGGGCTGCACGTGCTGGCCTACCTCCCGGAGATCAGCATCTTCACCAAAGGCGTCAAGGGTCCCAAGAGCTTCTTTGAGGACAAGGTCCAGGCCATCGATGTGTCCAGCCGCTTGGCAGAAGAGATCAAGATCGGGCAGAAGGAGTGGACAAAGCAGGCGGAAGAGATGAAGCTGCGGAAAGTGGCTCTCAAGGAGCTGCAGTCCACCTTCGAGTAGCAAAGAGGTCTGTCCAGCTGCCTGGCCCTGGCCCAGGCCCAGCGCCCAGTCCAGACAGAGAGCAAACTGGAGGCCGAGCCAGAAATCCTCAGCTCTGCCTGAAGGGACCATACTGAACAGGAATGTTTGTGAATGCAGCCAGCGGAGGGGTCTCACAGAGGTGGCCCGGCCGCGGTTCCCGAGGCCATGGCCCCAGCTCTGGCTCCCGGCCCGGCCCAGCCCTCCCCAGTGTCCCTGAGTCTCTTTTGCACCCCTGGCTGCCCCCTGCCTTCCCCAGTGCTGCTCCTTGTCCCTGTGCCTGCTCTCCACACACAGCCCTTGTCTCCCCACGCCTCTCCTGCCCCGAGGCCTCCTGCCCTGAACCCACAGGCTGCACTGCTCGTGGGGCCCTCAGCCCCTTCCTGGACTGTTGGGAGCGTGACAGATGGCAAGAATTGTGGCTGCCTCCGTGGAGTGGGAGCTAAGGAGCTGAGCAGAGGCATAAGGTGCTCCACCCTCTGCACCCGTTCCCCAGCCCTGCGGCCTCTCTGCTGGAGTCAAGGAGGGGGCCTGGGAAGGGCTTTTATTTTTGCAAAGGGACCCTGACCCCATGCAACCCCAGCTCTCTGGGGTCCAGCCAGGCAGGGTGCGGGGACAGCTGCATCAATCTGCCTCAGACCACACTATCCCAGCCATGCCATGTGTCATGGGGAGGGAAGGTTCTGGGGGCAGAAACACCTCTCGCTAGTCCTCTAGGGACAACCTGAGGGTCCCAGGGGCTCTGGAAAGAGCAGCATGGGGAGGAGGATTGGCCCCTCACATGGTCACAAACCGGAGCTCTCTCCGTTCTCCAGGTGGCATCTGAGAAGCGTTTGAAGAGGTTTTCGCACACCGGATAGTGGAGAGCAGGGGACCTCACTCGGCCGTTTCACACCATCCTTCCCTAGAGTGACATTCACTGCCTTGCCACCAGGGATGGGACCTATCCTGTCATGTCCACCCCGAGGAAGCATGGGGACCCAGCCCTCCCTGCACCCATCCCCAGACTGGCCTCGGCCAAGCCTGTGCCACACACCTGTCTGCACAGCTCCCATGTACTTACTCACATGTGTATGTTCTGTGTGCGCTGCTGTGCTGTCAGACTGCCCATCACCCAGTCTAGACACAGCTGTGCACCGTTCAGTGTGTGTAATGACAGTGCCACTGCTTTGCAAACTCCCAAACCCCTTATTTTAGTAAAGTGCCCCAAGAGTCTACAAAACAACCATTGGACTTGCAGAGGTTTTTTTGTTTGTTTGTTTGTTTTGTGGGGGTTTTTTCCCCTTAGAATCTGTAAAAATAACAAAACTGCAGCAGCCTTGGCCCTGGATTGCACTTGCCTTAGCAGATGTGTTTGTATAGATGAATATAAAGTTATTTTTGCACCCTGGCTGGTGTGGCTCCGTGAATTGAGTGCCGGCCTGTGAACCAAAGGGTCACAGGTCCGATTCCCAGTCAGGGCACATGTCTGGGTTGCAGGCCAGGTCCCCAGCTGTGAGTGTGCAAGAGGCAACTGATGGATGTATCTTTCGCACATTGATGATTTCTTTTCTTTGTCCCTCCCTTCCCCTCTAAAAAAATAGATAAATAAAATCTTTAAAGTTATTTTTCTTTTGGCTTATTGCTTTTTTCCCCTCCCTTCTCAGCCCCCACCCCCCAAAACTACTTCTTCATCCCTGATCCATGTGGCTCAGTCGGTTGGCCATCGTCCCACAAAGCAAAAGGTCGCTGGCCCAAGTCCTGGTCAGGGTGCAGAGCTGGGTCCTGTCCCGGTTGGGGTGCATATAAGGGGCAACCAATCAATGTTTCTCTCTCCATCAAATCTTTCTCCCTCTCTCTCCCTCTCTCTAAAAATAAATAAATAAAATCATTTTTAAAACTACTTTTTTCATTTGGTGGTACAATAATTTTTTAACTAAAATAAGATAAAACTATATTTTTTTAAATCTCAAGACAAAAAAATAAAAACAGAACTTATGAAAACTTATGGGATGCAATGAAAGGATTACTATAAGAGAAGTTTTAGTGATATATGCATATCAAGAAAAAAGATGTCAAATAAACAACCCAAATTATAAGGAACAGGAAAAAGAACCAATTAAACACCAAGTAAGCAGAAGGTAGGAAATAACAAAGACCCGAGCAGAAATAATTACAAAAGCAATTGTTTGTTTGTTTTTTAAAGAAACAAAATCAACAATTCCCTAGATCGGCTAAGTATGAAAAGGAGAAGACTCAAGTACCAGCTTACCTTGTTTTATTGCATTTCACTTTATTGTGCTTCACAGATACTGCATGTTTTTTTACAAATTGAAGTTTTGTGGCAACCCTGCACTGAGCAAGTCTGTCAGTGGGACTTTTCTATCTAGCATTTGCTCACTCTTGTCTGTGTCACCATTTGGTAATGCTTACAATGCTTCAGACGTTTTTCATTATTATTATATTTGTAATAGTGACCTGTGATTAGTGATCTTTACTGTTACTGTTGTAATCGTTTGGGGGTAACACAGGTCACGATTATTTAAGATGGCAAACTTAATCGGTTAATGTTGCATGTGTTTTGACTGCTCCACTGCCCACAGGTTCCCCCATCTCTCTCCCTTGCTTGAGGCCTTTCTATTATCATTCAAGAATATTGAAATTAGGCCAATTCGTAACCCTACTAATGGCCTCTAAGTATGCAATTTTAAAAAAGAGTTGCATTTCTCTCACTTCAAGCCTGTAAATCAAAAGCTAGAATTACGCTTCTTCCAGGTGAGACGGTTGCGTAGGTAAATGCAGTCCTTGAACCCTTCCACGCGCGCATCAGAATTACAACTAAACCACAGAGCCATCGCCATGCAGAACCATCTGAAATTTAGCTTAACAGGAGTCTTACAACTCAGAATATAAAGAAGCCACTTCAAGAAGGGTAGGAGGGACAGAGACGTGGAACTGGCTGGTCCCACAGCCACGTGTGGTGAATAAAAATCAGTAGGATATTTCAGCTACACAGATCCACCCTGAGGATCAAGGGGCCCCAGCCCCACACCAGGCCCCCATCCCAGGGTTCCAGTGCCAGGAAAATAAGTAGTCCCCAAAAATTCTGGCTGTAAAAACTGTAGGTGCCCTGGCCAGGTGGCTCAGTTGGTTGGAGCGCCTGTGTGGCCGTTTCCTGACTGAGGAACCGGCCAGGCTCCCAGTGTCGGTCCCACCATGCCCTTACTGATGACCTCCACTGTATTCCCGCCGGGTGGGTGGGGGAGCTCCCCTCCAGGACAAATGTGGCAAAAAAGTGAGTCACACAGATTTTTTGGTTTCCTAGTGCAGATAAATGTTTACATTACACTGTAGACCACTTTATGTCTAAAAAACAAGGTACCTTAGTTAAAAATACTTTATTGTTAAAAAATGCTAATCATCATGAGTCTTCAGCGAGTTGTAATCTTTTTCCTGACAGAGGGTCTTGCCTCGATGTTGATGGCTTATAATTGCTCAGGGTGGTGGTCGCTGAAGCTTGGAGTGGTTGCAGCAATTTCTTAAAAATAAGGCAACAATGAAGTTTTCCACATCAATTGTCTCTTCCTTTTATGAGTGATTTATCTGTAACATGGAGGGCTATTTGACAGTATTGTACTGTCAGTAGAGCTTTTTTTCAAAATTGGAGCCAATTCACTGGAATCCTGCCACTGCTTTGTCAACTAAGTTTATATAACAGTCTTAATCATATATTGTCATTTCAGCAATCTTTAAATCATTGAGTAGATTCCATCTCAAAGAACCACTTTCTTCCCTCATTATAAGAAGCAATTCCTCATCTGCTGAAGTTTTATCATGAGACTGCAGCAATTCAGTCACATCTTCAGGCTCCACGTCTAATTCTAGTTTTCTTGCTACTCCCACCACATCTGCAGTTAATTACTGAATTCTCGAACCCCTCAAAGTCATCCGTGAGGCTTGGAATGAACTTCTTCCAAACTCCTGTTAATGTTGCTATTTTGACCTGTGTCAATGAATTATGAATGTTCTTAACGACATCTAGAATAGTGAATCCTTTCCAGAGATGTTTGATTTATTTTGCCCAGTTCCATGAGCGTAAATCACTCTCTATGGCAGCTATACTTTACTTAAGCAAAAAAACCAAAACATCGAAATTACTCCTTGATCCAAGGGCTGCAGAATGAGTGTTGTGTCAGCAGGCATAAAAACAACATTAATCCTGTTGCACACCTGCAGCAGAGCTCTTTGGTGACCAGGTGCACTGTCAACGAGCAGCAGTAATACTTTGAAAGAAAATGGGCTTTCGTTTCCTGAGCAGTAGGTCTCCACATTCGGTTTAAAATATTCTATCAACTCTGTTGTAAACAGATGTTCTGTAATCAGGCTTTCTTGCTCCATTTATGGAGCACAGGCAGAGTAGATTTAGCATAATTCTTAGGGGCCCTGGGATTTTCAGAGTGAGAAATGAGCATTGGCTTCATCTTAATCACCAGCTGTATTAGCCCCTAACAAGGGAGTCAGCTTGTTTTTGAAGCCTTAAAGTCAGGCACTGATGTCTCCTCTCTTATCTATGGAAGGCCTGGATGGCATCTTTTTCCAATATATGACTGTTTGGTCTACATTAAAAATCTGTTTTTTAGTGTAGCCACCTTTATTAATTATTTTTGCTAGGTCTTTAGCATAACTTGCTGCAGCTTCTACATCAGCAATTACTGCTTCACCTTACATTTTTACGTTAGGAGATGGTTTCTTTCCTGATATAGTAACCTAATCTCTACTAGCTTTAAACATTTCTTCTTCAGCTTCCTTACTCTCTCAGCCTTCATAGAATTTTTTTTTTAAGATTTTATTTATTTAGAGAGAGGGGACAGTAGGGAGAAAGAGAGGAAGAGAAACACTGATTGCCTCTCACATGGCCCACAACCCAGATATGTGCCCTAACAGGGAATTGAACTAGTGACCTTTTGCTTTGTGGGTGGATGCCCAACTGACTGAGCCATGCCAGTCAGGGCTCAGCCTCCAAGGAATTGAAGAGTTGGGCCTATCTAGATTAGGTTTTGGCTTAAGGAATTACTGTGGCTGGTTAGATCTTCTATCCGGACCACTACAAACAAAGGGTTCCACATTAGCGGTAAAGGCTGCTGTACTGTCTTATCATTGGTGTGTTCACTGGAATAACACAGGGTGATCTGATTATAAATTCCTAACTGGGCTTGTCTTAGTGGGTAGTCAGGCCTATAATTTCCCCAGTGAAAAGTTCATCTTTGCCTTACGCAAGCCCTGTCCATTGTTCTTATGCATCTCAGTTAACACACATTGTTTTCTGTTTCTTTCTTTAACACACCTTTGAAATTCCAGAATAATCCTCTTTTCCAGACCGCAAGAGGGAGCACATGATTTTGTTGCCTGTATACCATCCCAATTTACTGTTAACTCTTTCAATCCAATCATAGAGGTCTCCCCACCTTGCTTTTTCCCACCTCCTCTACCTACCAGTGATGGCTAATCTGGTCCTCTTGCAATTCTCTATAATTTAACAAAACGGTTTGCCAATTTGAATAAAGGAATCAGCTAGTATTATAAGTATTGTGTTGAATCTCTACATCGTTTTGGGAAATTTGCCATTTTAACAATATCAAGTCTTCTGATCCATGAAGTTGAAATATATTCCCATTTATTTATACATTTATTTCTTTTGACATATTTTGAAGTTTTCAGATACTCATTTTGTACTTTTGTTAAGTTTATTCCTAGTATTTTATTACTTTTTATTTTATTGTAAATGAATTAACACTCTGTGTCATCATTTTAATTTTTAATTTATTTTTTCCCTTTTTATTGAATTTATTAGTGTAACACTAGTTAACTAGTTAACAGGTGTACCTCAGAGATATTGCAGGTTTGGGTCAAAACTGTTATGCAAGAAGGCAAGGTCTGAGAAAACCTGTGTATTGTTTGTCGGTTCCAAAGAAATAACCCGGAGGACTGGCCATGATAGGGAAACTCAACAGGTAAAGGTTTTAGCCTTAGTTATAGTTGAGAGGCTTAACTGATTAATGCATGTAGAAAGCTGTTATTCCGGGAACCGTTCTTGGGTGTGATCCTGGACTGTGAACAACTGCAGACAAACAGCTTGCGTTTTGATCTCACACAGCTTACATGTGAGCATATCCTCCTGCTCCTGCATGCCCTGTTTTGGGAAAGTCTGAGTCGCAGTAAAATTTCATGGCCACCCACCCCTGGTATCGCCCCATCCTCAGGCCAGATGGGATTTGCAGTAAACTTCACTGGTCAGCCACCACCAGTGCGACTGAAACCAGAAAAGTCGGTGTTCGTGCTGCCTTGTCACTACCAGAACCAATAAGTAGAGACTAATAAGTAGGATTGAATCTTTATGGGCACTTTATTCAGATGGCCGGCAATCTGAGGAGATGGCAGATTATGTGCCCTCAAAAACCATCTTAACATCTCATTTCAAGCTGACCTCTTTATAAGGAGAAGAAAGGATAGGTAAGGGGCTTGGAAAAAGATTAATTGGGTAAGAGTTGCAGTCCAGCAGTCATTTTCCTAGTGTACCTTTATCTGTTGAGCAACAATTCTTTACCCTGGAACACAATGGCTCTGTGTGCAGACCCCAGGGGCACAAAGGTTAAATTGCTTGTGGACCTCCTATAAGTCATGTCCTATAGTCCTTATAGTCCTATAAGTCATGTGTTCCAGTTCCTGGCATAACAGCTTTCCACGTGCATTTGATCTCTTCATGATCTTTTGCCAGTCAAATTAATCCTTGAAAAGTAATTAAGAGCTATGTGTGTCATGGCTTGCTTTGCCCCCATGAAGGGCAAAATCTTTGTACCAGGACATTATAGCTGCTTCAGGGCCAATAGGTAACCTCTCTCTGGGTGGCGATCTCATTTTAGGAGCTTATTGGTCACAGAAGGGGAGAGAAAGCAGCCATAGGGCCTCTCGATTGCATCCCCTGGCCCCCCACAAATGACGTCTGTGACATCCGCCTCATGAGCTGGAATAAAAGTAATTGGCATCCCAGTATTATCAGCCCCCCACTCCACATTCAGGAACTGAAAGAACGGTGTCCACACTTTGCAAACACACTCACCTAGCACTTAATAAATACCCTTCAGCAAGTGGGAGTAGCATTCAAAACACCGAAGCCCTGATCTCCCAGGGAGAAGGCCCCCTTGCCATGAGTTCTAGGCCGCAGTCGTCTGGAGTGGGGCCTTCACCAGCGCGAGCTGGAAGGGACTAGGGAGGGGCTGCTCATAGTTCAGTTAACATGGATTCTCACATCGCTTACAAATCTTCATAGGTTTTCTTGAAGGGATGTTCGTCATTTGCTCTTTCCTGTTAGGACCATTCCCAGTGGCTTTAAATGTCTGTTACTAAAATAATTTTCACCTGTTTTATGGGGGCGGGGGTCAGCAGAGCTTCTCAAACTCTTATGCCTCCCTGCTTCATTTAGTAAATACATTCAGTAAATACATTCCAGGAAATACTCAATAAGTAAATAAAATCTTGAAAAAACTACAATCGATTAGATGAGGCACATCCACATTATGAAGGGTAATTTGATTTACTCAAACTCCACTTACTGAAATGGTAACCTCAAAAAAAAAAAAAAAACACACCCTGCACAGAAATATCCAGTAGAATGTTTGTCTGAATATCTGGGCACAGCAGCCAAGACACATTCACACAGAGACTGGCTTATAGTTTTCTTCTCTTGTGGTTTCTTTGTCTGGTTTTGGTATCAGGGGAAGCTGACCTCATAAAACGAGTTAATGGTTCAGAGACAGGCAGATGCTTCTACAGACACACAGAGTCTGTGCCCTCTGCACTCCCCAGTTTTCTTTCCTTAGGAATAATCTCCATCACATATATGGTATAGTTTTACTTATATATCTTGTTTCTTATGTTGTAGAATGTCATCTTTAAAGCCAACAAGATTATTTCCTCGGTTTTCTTCACCACAGCATCTGCTAGAGGTCCTGCCACACCGAAGGAGGTTGATGCTAATTAAATGTGAGAGCTCAGACACACATACACCCTCAAACAGAAGTTTTACACAAACCTCATCAAAGGTCTAGATTTCTGTGTGTGTGTGTAGTCTGTTTTATTAGTTTCTGGTTATTGCTTTTCTTTGAAGCTTTATCATTAATAAATCAACTGAATAGTGAATAGGTCTAGATTTTAAGGACAGAAACACATAACCCCAAGACATACAAAATCATGAAGGCTTTGTTAATGGACATACTTGTGCACACAAGACGCAGCCACACAGACTCACAACCCCTCGGAGATCACGACCCCGACCCACACAGCCCAGGCCCTCAGCACTGCTCTGCAGTCTCCTCTCTCCCGAGCACTAAGCGCCAACTTCTGTACCTTACCTCTATCTGTTGTTTCTGCTTTCCCAGAAGGTCAGCTTCCAGGAGGCAGGGGCAGCTATATTGATTCCCTTTTTTAACAGCAGCACCTATTAGAAAACCTGTTACACAGAAGAGTGATACTGAGTAACTGGCCTCAAAGACACACGCACGCACTGGGGTTTTACACAAACCTCATCACACACCCAAAACATGTTATCTTAACAGTGTGAACTGCTCTCAGTGCCTTCCCATGGGACAGAGGGGGAGGTCTTACGGCCCCCAAACACATCCCCCAAAGCGAGTCCATCTGCCTGCCTTAATGACAAAGGGGCTTCACACTGCCTGAGCCGCACGTTACACTAAGATCATCTAAGGAACACAGTTCGGGAGCCTGAAGAGTTCAGAGACAGGGCCAGGAATGGCAGGGTCTGCTCCAAACCCTCATGCTGCTACAATCACGTCCCAAAACACCCCCCCCACCACGTGACCCTTCCTCGCTTTGCTTTCCCACCAGAAGCTCAGGGAGGACAACAGGGGTTGGCGCACCCTCAGTCAGCTGCCACGTCCTCGGCCGCAGTCTCCTCGGTATTGTGGCTGTGGCCAGTGTCTGTCCCCTCCATGAGATCACACCTGCACACAGATCTCAGCGGGGTCAGTCCTGTCCTCACCCAGCCTTTGCCTGCTGTCCACCCTTGAACACCTGCTGATGGGGAGGGGGTCAGACTGGTTATGTAAATTTGGGTAAGATTTGTGCTTTATCTTCTTCATTGGCATGATGGGAGGAACGATGGGAACAGGGGATTATGTGAGATACCAATTATTGTAAAATCACATAATCTTTCCACTGCTTAGAAAACATAAATTAGCACTAAAAAAGAAAAGGGGACCAAATCTGGATTTCCTTTGCTGTTCAATGAAATAAAACTCATCACCTTTTACCCCACGTTTCATAAAATCTCCTGGAAGTGTGAACATATGGAAACAATCCCTGAAAACAGCAGAACTGAGAGTGGAAGGCTTTGTGCCTTCCATGGAAACAAAAACCTTCCAGCTACTCATTTCATAAAAAGGCACAGAAAATGTCCCAGTTTGAAGACATCAAATGTACCTCCTTTGCTGATACTCTCTGTCTGCAGGCCACCTCAGTGTGTCCTTAGATCATTGTCCTCTAGCATTTGGCAGCTTTCTGGTGTGCTCACCAGGAAACCACATTAGACTCGCACAGGCATCACTACCGTAGAAAACCCGTGACGGGCTACAGTGGTGCGATGACCGAACCCTCTCTTAAACTGGGAGGAACTCAAAGGTTTCATAAGGTACACAAATTTTGTCACTCAGTTTAGCAGCAAAACGATATGCCATTTCAGCAGGGAATTTCAAATGATTTCAATTGGTGTTAAATAGAAACATAAATACCGCAAGTACCATGGCCTGAAGCAGTGAGAAGTCCCTCAGGCCACACACCCGTGTCCACACCCATAATCGAAGGGCACATGCTCTGAAACTTAAAACCACATCTCCACCTTTATGGAAAACCATTGCTGTTAATGCCAGGATGCAGAACCTCTGGTCTCGCTGCCCACTGTTTAAATCCACACTCGAGCAGATGCTCAAGTCTTTAAGCTGTATTAGGTGGGGGGAAAGATGGTCGGTGATGACATCCGCGTTCACTCGGGGCCCTAAACTCCACCGTGAAGATGTATGATCCACCCCAGTTCCCTATTATCTCACCCGTTTCCTTACTTTCAACACCTGTTTTCTTAGAAACCAAAGCTTTCTCATTTAACAATTTCTCTTTTCCTACAAAAACACAAGTTCCAGGAGTACAAGAACTTTTTTCTTTATGCCTTTATATCCACAGCTTAGAGAGACTCGAATATTTGTTCAAAATTGGGTGTCTTCCATTTAAACTGCCTGAAGTATGCAGGATGTTGAAACATTAACATCAAGATCATACTTTCACGCTGGCCAGGTAGCTCAGTTGGTTAAAGCGTCATCCTGATGCCCCAGGGTTCAGTCCCCAGTCAGGGCACATACAAGATTCAACCAATGAATGCATAAATAAGTAGAACAAATCCATGTTTCTCTTTTACTCACTCTCTCCCTCTCTCCCTAAAATCAATTTTTTAAAAAAGGTAAAAAAAGGAAAAGAGAAGGTCATACTCTCAGCAAGAACAGCTTCACTGGAAGAGGGATGCTAACACAGCTCTGCAGCCCAGCGCTCGTGGAGCTCTCAGCGGGCTCAGAGAGAGGAGGAAGCCGGCTGTAGCTGGCGCTTCCTTAGGCCAGGTAGAGCACAGTCTCTGTGGGCACGCCTGACGAATGAGTGCTGCGACCCGGGCCGGAGCCAGCGGGAGGCACAGGCACGGGCATAGTGCAGGGGTTCCGCATTGGCTGTCAGGTGGTATTACACAAAGAGAAAGGAAGCCACAGAGCCCCGATGTCCCTTACATTCCCAAAACTCGCTTCCCGTCGCCCTCGGTGTCGGGCTTCGGAGCACATTATATGCAGACCTGGGAACTATTACCACAAAATCGCTATTTCTCTCTGTGACTGATCCCTAGTTGGGGCACATGAGGAAGGACCTTACAGAGGTCCAAGGTTGCCATTATGGAGAGGGCAAAACAAACCCCGCCCCCAACCATCCTGGGACAGCAGCCAGAGGTCAGCTTTGGGATTTCAGAACTAAAAATCTTGTGATTCAGCACCACCTACTAGAAAATGGCAGAAAGACCTTTTCATAGAAATCTCCTTATGAAGTGCCAATACATAGATGCCTAGACAGAAAATGAGCCCATCAAATACCGTGACTAACCAAGGTAGCAAGGCAGTTCAGAAAGAAAACGAAAAACCTCCAGAGAATAAACAGGAACTCATGTAAATGTGTTATATAAATGACAGAAAGTTCAAGACTGCAGTTCTGAAAATACACAATGAGATGCAAGAAAAAACAGACAGGAAATTTAATGCACTCAGAAAACAAGTTAATGAACAAAACAAGTGCTCTCCCAAAGAGATAGAAACTTTAAAGGAGATTAGGCATGAACTGCTGAGCACAGGAAACAGGGCTGACCAGATGGAGGAAAGAATTAGTGATACTGAGGATAGTGATCTAGGTAGAGGGAAGAAGAGAGATCTGAGCATTAAAAATGAAGAAGAAAGAGAGAGCTCCATGAGAACTGTCTGACTCCAAGAGAAAAAGCAATACACGAATAACAGGCATACCAGAAGAAGAAAAGAGGGAGGAAACAAATAGCGGATGAGAACTTCCCAAACCCAGGGAAAGAGCTCGATCCTCGAATCCAAGAAGCAAACAGAACACCCAGTTAACTTGTAACCTAAAAAGGCCCTCTCCAAAGCACATTGTAGTAAAACTGTCAAAAATTAATAACAAAGAAAAAATTCTCAAAGCAGCCAGGAAAAGAAGGAAGTGGCCTACAAAGGAAAGCCCTTCAGGTTATCATTGGACTTCTCAGCAGAAACTCTACAAGCCAAAAGGGAGTAGAACCAAATGTTCAAACTAATGAAAGACAGAAATCTTCAGCCAAGAATACTATATCCAGCAGTTATCCTTTAGAGATGAAGGAGAAATGAGGACTTTTCCAGACATACAGAAGTTGAGGAAATTGCCACGAGAAGACTCTCATTGCAGGAAATACTCAAGAGGGTCATTCTACCTGAAACAAAAAGCAAAAGGTCACAAAACTAGAGTAAGATCATCAAAAAACTTACAGCATAAACAGGGGTAATTTGCCACAACAAAAACATAAAAGGGAGCTAAATGTCTGAAATGGCAAAGGAAGACGGAGATCAGATGCACTCAAAAGGAAAAAAACTACCGTATATTTGCAACTTTCCTTTTTGTAAAGTTAATGGTAAACACACATAAACCCCAAAACTGAAACACATAGCTTACAAAAAGGGGAAACAGAGGAAAGAAATATGGAATCTTCCAGTCAAGATGACAGCATAGGTTAACACAGCTCACCTCCTCACACAACCACATCAAAATTACAACTAAAGTATAGAACAATCATCACTTAGAACTATCAGAAATCAAGTTGAATGGAAGTCTGACAACTACAGAATTAAAGAAACCACGCCCAGTCAGACTGGTAGGAGGGGCGCAGATGTGGAATAGGCTGGTCCCACATCCACATTTGGTAGATAAAAATTCGGGAGGGATATCTGGGGAGTAAGGAGTCCCAGCCCCATATCAGGTGCCCTAGCCCACAGTTCCAGTGCCAAGAAGTTAAGTCCCCATAACTTCTAGTGGCAAAAACCAGCAGGGATTGAGTCAGTGGAAGAAACTTCTGGAAATTTTAAGAGTCCCAAGCAGTTCCTCTTAAAGAACCCACACACAGACTTAGATTCACTCCCTCTTGAGCTCCAACACCAGGGTAGCAGCTTGAAAAGCACCAGTGTCTTATAGGGAGAAACTGAAGCGTCTGGCATCAAGGCAACAGTTGGGGGACAACTTTCTCCCAGATAGAAAGGCAGGCAGAGGCCATTGTCCCTTTTCTGAACCCTCCCCCCACAGAGCCACAGAGCAGTATCTGAGTGTCCATCAGCCTGGTTTACACTGTTTGCCCCACCCTGGAGATCCCCAGAGACTCTGTCCCACCCAGCTTATGAGCTCACCCAATTGCTTTTCCATATGAATGGCTGGCCTTAGCTCATGCTTCACAACTTCCTAAATCCTCTCAAACAAGCAACAGCAGGTCTCGGTGAGCCCCCAGCCCCAGACCGCTTGTTAAATGGCCCCGGGCCCAGCACTAGCAGCAACCAGCCTAGATTCACAGCTTGGCTTCACCTGGGAATCTCCGAGCCCAGCACAAGTTACAGCCACCTCAGATTGCTTTATATAGCTCATGCAAGGTGGCCTGGGGCAAAATACAAGTCAGGGCTGACCTTGACCTGCACCATTCAGGAAACGTCACAGCATGCACACCCAGTGGACAGCTACAGACCATGTAAGAGCACCACCACCCTGCCTTTGCACAGCTGATCCTCCACTGAGGGCAGAGGTTGGTGGTCAGTGGTCATAGCCAGTCCTTGTAGCTAACTGTCCTGGGTAAATCCCTCCCATTGATCTGCCAACAGCAATTACAGCTCAACTACAAGAGAAGGGTGTTCTCAGCCCACACAAAGGCACACCTTGAGTACCCAGCCTGAGTGATAGGAGAGGCTGTGCCACTGGACCCTACAGGACACCTACTACATTAGGCCCTGCTACCAACACAGGGAGTCATAGCAACTCTACCTAACACATAGAAACAAACACAGGGAGGCCGCCAAAACGATAATACAAAGAAACGTGGTCCAACTGAAAGAACATCAAAATTCCAGAAAAAGAGGAAAACAAAATGGAGATAAGCAATCTATCACATGCAGAGTTCAAAACACTGGTTGTAAGGATGCTCAAGGAACTTAGTGAGGACCTCAACAGCATTAAAAAGATCCAGTCAGAAACAAAGGATACACTAATTGAAATAAAGAACAATTTATAGGGAAACAACAGTAGAATGGATGAAGCCAAGAAACTAATCAATGATTTGGAACATAAGAAGGCAAAAAACAAGCAATCAGAACAAAAAGAAGAAAAAGGAATTAAAACAAAAAAACAAAAAACAAGGATATTATAAGCAGCCTCTGGGACAATTTCAAAAGGCCCAACATTAGCATCATGGGATGCCAGAAGAAGAAGAGAAAGAGTAAGAAACTGGAAATCTATTTGAAAAAATAATGAAAGAAAACTTCCCTACTTTCGTGAAAGAACTAGATATGCAAGTTCAGGAAGCACAGAGAATCCCAAACAAGATGGATTTAAAGCGGCCCACTCCAAGACACATCATCATTAAAATGATAAAGGTTAAAGATTAAAAAAAAAAAAAAGGATCTTAAAAGCAGCAAAAGCAGTTAGTTAGCTACAGGGGAATTCCCATAAGACTGTCTGCTGATTTCTCAAAAGAAACTTTGCAGGTTAGAAGGGACTGGCAAGAAATATTCAGTCATGAAAAGCAGGGACCTACAGCTAAGACTGCTCTACCCAGCAAGCATACCATTTAGAATCAAGGGGCAGACAAAGAGCTTTCCAGAGAAGGAAAAACTTAAGGAGTTCATCATCACCAAACAGTTATCATATGAAATGTTAAAGGGACTTATTTAAGAAAAAGAAGATAAAAACTATGAACAATTAAATGGCGATAAATACACATCTATCAACAATTGGATCTAAAAACAAAGAAAGCAAACAAGAACAGAGACAGAGTCATGGATATAGAGAGTGTTTTGATGGTTATCGGATGGGAGGAGGGTGTGGGGGAATAGGTGAAGAGGTAAGGGGATTAAGAAGTACAAATAGGTAATTACAGAATAACCATGGGGATGTAAAGTACAGTATAGGAAATGGAGTAGCCAAAGAACTTATGCATGGACATGAACAATGGTGTGGGGACTGCCTGAGGAAGTGGGGGTTGCTGGGTGGAGGGGGACAAGGGGGTGAAAATTGGGACAACTGTTATAGCAAAATCAATAAAATCAATAAAATAAAATAGTATGGAATAACCACCAAACAAAAACAACAGATAGAAACACAAAGGAAGAGAATCAATGGAGGCACAAACCTACCAGAAAAAAAAAGGATAAAAATGGCTATAGGAAATCCTAATACATCAGTAATTACCCTAAATGTAAATGGACTGAATTCACCAATATAAAGGTATATAGAGTAGCAGACTGGATCAAAAAACAAAACCCGACCATATGAGCTTTCAAGAGACACATCTGACATGCTTCCGTACATAGGAAGCCCTAAAGACTTATTTAAAAAAAAATTAGAAACAATAAACAAATACAGTAAAGTTGCAGGATACAAAATCAATGTACAAAAATCCACTGGCTGGCTGTGTACTAACAATAAAACTTCAGAAAAGGAAATTTTTTAAAAATTCCTTTTTTATTTTGCAATTGCAACCAAAAGAATTGAATACCTAGGAATAAACTTAACAAAGGATATGAGGGGTCTATGCATTGAAAATTACAGAGCATTATTAAAAGAGACTGAAAAAGGCACAATGAAATAGAAAGATAGCGTGTTCATGGATTGGAAGAACATGGTTAAAATGGCCATATTACCCAAAGCAATATACAGATTTAATGCAACCCCAATCAAAATCCTAATGTCATTTTCAAAAGAAATTGAACAAAAAATCATCACATTTATGTGGAACCACAAAAGACCTCGAACAGCCAAAGCAATTCTGAGGGGGAAAAAAGAAAAAGAATAAAGCTGGAGGCATCATACTATCAGACTTCAAATTGTACTGCAGAGCTGCAATGATCAAAACTGCATGGTATTGGCAGAAAAACAAACACAGGGATCAAAAGAACAGAGTTGAAAGACCAGATATAAAACGACATGTGCGTGGACTGACAGTTTTCGACAAAGGAGCCAAAACACACAATGCAGAAAAGAAAGCCCCTTCAATAAATGGTACTGGGAAAATTGGAAAGCCACATGCAGAAAAATAAAACGATTACAGTTTGTCCTTATGCACAAAAAATAAATCAAAGTGGATCAAAGACCTAAACATAAGATCTGAAACAATAAATTATGTAAAAGAAAACATAGGTACTAAACTAAGGACTTTGGTCATAGAGAACATTTTATGAATCTGACCCCCAAGGCAAGGGAAATAAAGGTGTAAATAAATGAATGGCACTTTATCAAACTAAAAAGCTTCTGCACAGCAAAAGAAACCAACAACAAAATGAAGAGACAACTGACTGAATGGAATGGTATTTGCAAACAACAGCTCCAACAAAAGTTTAATACCCAAAATATAAGGAGAACTCATACAACTCAACAACAAAAAAACAAACAATCTAATTTAAAAATGGGCACAGGACCTGAACAGATACCTCTCCCAAGATGTACAAATGGCCAACAGATATATGAAAACATGTTCAACCTCAGTAGCTATTAGGAAAATGCAAATCAAAACTACAATGAGACACCACCTTGTACCTGTGAGAATGGCCGTTATCAACAACATAACAAGTGTTGGAGAGGTTGTGGAGCAAAGAAAATCCTCATTCACTGCCGGTGGGAATGCAGACTGCTACAGTCCCTATGGAAATGTCTGGCGGTTCCTCTGACTTAAGAATACAGTTACCATGTGACCCAGCAATCCCTCTCCTGGGTATCTACTCGAAAACATGTATTCACTAAGATATATGCACCCCTGTGTTAACTGCAGCATTATTCAGTGACCAAGATATGGAGACAGCCAAAGTGCCCTCCGATAGAGGATTTGATAACAAAGATGTGGTACGTATGCACAATGGAATGCTACTCAGCCACAAGAAGAGGCAAAATACTGCCAGCTGTGGCAACGTGGATGGACCTTGAGAATAATACTATGCTAAGTAAATTAAGTCAGTCAGAAAAAGCTAAGACCCATATGATTTCACTCATATGTGGGACATAAAACTGAAAATCACGTTCACAGACAGCAATGTGATGGTTGTTAGAGGGAAGGGGGTGGGGAGTGGAGGGGTGCCTACTATATGGTGACGGAAGACAGTTGGACTTTAGGTGGTGGGTACACAGTGCAAGATACAGATCTAGTATCATAGAGATGTACACTTGAAACTTATATGATCGTATTAACCAATGTCACCCCAATAAATTTAACAAAAATTTTAAAAAATAAAAAAATAAATATAACCTCAGGAAATAGAAAACACAGTAATCGTTCTTAGTATAAGAGTGCTTAGGAAAAAGTTAATATTTCTTTAGAGAGCACAGAAGCATTTCCTAGAGGAAAAATGCAGAGCATTTTAATCACATACAACCAAAGATCATTGAAATCATTGAGAGTATGTTCAGTTACAAGTAACCAGAAACATCCAGAAACTGCCTGAAATGGAGAAAGGACT
>PVJD01015160.1:0-26068 GCA_004026545.1 Mormoops blainvillei | reverse complement strand
GGGAAGGGTCATCAAGGAACATGCATAAAAGACCCATGGACAAAGCCAAATGGGGGAAGGATGGAGGGTGGGAGGCAGGGGTGGGTAGGGCTGAGGAAACTGGTGGTGGGAAAATGTTGAGAAAAAATAAAATAAAATAGACAAAGGGAGGCTAAGAATAGTATAGGAAATTAAGAGGCCAAAGAACTAATATGTACAGCCCATGGACATGAACCATGGGTGTGGGGATGATGGGATGACATGCAGGGTGGAGGGGATAAAGGGAGGGGGAATGGGACAACTGTAATATCATACTCAATATAATATACCAAAAAATAAACTAATAAACTAATAAAATAAAATAAAATAAATGAATTGATTTTCCCTGTAGATCCCTGAAAATCTCAAATTTGGAAGCACCACCTATAACAAAATTTTGTATAAGAAGCAGGGTTGAAATAAGAGGATTGTGTGAAATTCTATGCAGAGGAATTAGATTTTCACTCACACATACCATTTCCCTCTTTGAATTTATACACCCTTTTCTTGGACAGTGCCACTATAGGTACTGATTTTGGGATGTACCCTTTAAATATACATCAAGGTCCCCAACAATCACCTTCAAATAAAACATACTATTTGACAAGACTTGCTTATGCCCACAGAGCTTTCAATTCATGTTTAAATTATTATCTTTACATATCAAAATAAGTGGCATTCTTTCTCATGAAAGATACAGAAAAAAAGAAAAAAATCAGGAAAAAATATTTCAAAGCAAAGAAAAAACAATCTATTATTGCTATCTTCAAAGAAATAGAGTAAGATATTGCATCACTCATTCATGAAAATAAAATAGGGTGCCATGAAAAGCAACCAAGGGACAAAAAAGAACTCTAGGAAATGTGTATGCGTTTGCACACAGGTGCACGTGTGCCAACATATGTATGTCTAGTTTGAAAGTTTATTGGAAAGATAAAACAATAAAGATGAAATGTATTGCCAAAAATAGAATAAAAAGACAAGCACAAATTAAGAGGAGAAAATATAAGAAAATTAAAAGATCAACTTAGGTGGAACATTATCTTACCAATAAGATCCTAGGGAGGACAGAAAATGGAGGATATAAAATTATCAAGTAATTATTGAGCCTGTTTCAGAAGAGATTAAGTAAAAAGTCATAAATGGACAATAGTATGTGATTATCAGAAGGAAAGTGTATGGGGGAGGTAAAAGAAGGTAAGGGGGGATAAATGGTGATAGAAGGAGACTTGACTTGGGGTGGTGAACACAAAATGCAATATACAGATCATGTGTTATAGAATTGTACACCTGAAACCTACATAATTTTATTAACCAATCTCACCTCCATGAATTCAATTTAAAATATATATATATTGGGACTATTTCCCATACCTGAGTATTTGTTTCCAGTTTGAAAGTGCCCAGCACAATGTATTGTTTTCCTATTGCAGTTGTAACAAAGCATCATAATCTTGATGACTTAAAACAACTAAAATTTATTCTCTTATAGTTCTGGTGGTCTGAAATATGTAATATGTTTCATTGGGCAAAATTCAAGGTATTTGCAAGATTAGTTCCTTCTGTAAACTCTAGGAGAGAATCTGTTTTCTTGTCTTTTTTAACCTATAAATGCTGCCTGCATACCTTGGCTTGTGACCGCTTTCTCATCACTATGACCTCTTCCTTCTACGGTCACATCTTCTATGTCTGTGATCAAATCTCCCTCTGCCTGTCTCATATAAGGGCCTTTGTGATTGCATTGGCCCCACCTAGGCGATCCAAGGTAAATTTTCCATCTTAATATGTTTAATTTGATCACATCTGCATGTCCCTTTTACCATGTAAGGGAACAATGGTCACTCATTCAGAGTGGATATTCACCAGTTATCTGAAGATGAGTCAGGTTCATCCCAGCAGTTTTATTTTGCTAAGTAAATGTTGCTCAACAGGGATCTTCCTTCTTCAGTAATTCTGTCATCACAGTTTTTAGCCACTTCTTCTAGTAAATGTTCAGCAAGTATTTAAAAAATTGTTGGAAGAAATGTTAAATTATGGATCCACTCATCTGTCTTAATCTGACTTCTGCATAGGACTGACTCTCAAACCTTGCCATGGACTCATTCTATGCTCCTTATCCAAACATAGCTCCCTCTGCTTCCCATCACCTATCTTTATTGGCCAGCTTCTCACAGGTCCTTTTTATACATAACATCTGCCATGCCTAAGTTTCCTGTAACTTCTATTTAATCTTATTCATTCTTAAGAGACCACTCAGGTCCCACCTGGTATGTAAAGCTTTCTTTTAATCCTCTGATTTGCACTGATGTCCATTTTCAAAACTTCCACATATATGTTATTGTACCTTTACTTTGGAAGTGGATTAACTATTGCCTACTGCTGTTTCTTGATCATTCCGCATGTGTGTATTTGTTCTCTAAACTAAATGCTAAACTCCTTGAGGGAGAAGACAGTTACATGTTCTGTGTGTTAGAAAGTGGACATCTTTTGGAGGGCATTCTTTGACATACCACACTACTTTAGTAAAAACAATTTTAGAATGCTTCCCGAGGTAGAATAGGCAGTGTAAATAAGGACTCAATATTTGAATATTATCAGACCTTGAAAATGCAATACTGAAAGCTAAAATAGCAGTAACAAAAAAGATTGAAATAGAATTTATGTCCAGTCCAAATTTCTAGACATTCACCTCCCCCATCTTCACTGAGCATATGGTTTCACCCACACAAGAGAGTAAACCAAAAAAGAGCAAGATATGAGATCCTGGAAAGAGGGGATCCAACAGAAGTGTGTGACATAGGAAGTCCCAGGTGAACCTCCAGGTGAAAGGAAAGTCTCAGAATGACACTTGTGTGGCAGATCTAGAGCGCAACGACTACAGGCCGAAGCACAAGGAACAGAGAGCTATAAGAGGTGAGGGAGGATTCCTTAAAAAATAAGACAAAATGACAGAGTGACTAAAGCCCTATTCCAGAATTTAGGAAAAAATGTTATGAGTAATGGTACAACACCATTTGAAGATTTGGAAAATTTGTTACAAGTACATGGAAAATTAAGCTAGTGAGAAAAATCAGGCATATTACATGTCGTGCAGCGCAAAATGCTACAAGGGAAGGAATTAAAAAGGTATACACTACATAGTTCAATAGTGAATAATAATTACATAGTAGTAATGTTAACATAAATTATTATTTTAACCAAAAACTGTGATATAAGTAAGTATATTAGAACAATAAGGGTAAGGAAGTAGAAATTGTTACATATACAGAAATGCACAGATAATGTCAATAATTCATTATTGACTAAGCAGTAACACAAGTATATTCTTTAGAAAAATTTAGGTAAATGTTGGAGGAAAAATTTAAAAGATATTAAAGCAGTTGTCTTTGACATGTGAGGCTAGGATTGGAGAGGGATGGACTGCTTTATTTTCTTATAAGTCTTTTAGTACTATTTTATGATTTTTTAACAATGTGCATGGAATTCCTTTAAAACATGAGAAGAAAACAACTCTATAAACAAACATTAATGAAGTACTCACTCTGAGTGAGGAACTGTGCTGGAGACATTGTCACCATGCCAGTGACCTGCTCACATGGATATTACATTCTACTGCATGGCCCTGGTATGAGTTCTCTGAAAGTCCTTGGCTCCAAAGAGCACACAGTTTCATAAGGCAGCATGTGAGCAAGTATTTTATGACCTAATGTTCAATAGTTCTTACCCCAGAAAACAACTTATAATTTACATTATGGTATTCCACAAGATTTTACAGAAAATATTTAAATCCAAAAATAATCCACAAATTGTACTGAAAGTAAAGCTTTGGTTCTATTCTCTCCACTAAAGCACACTTACCAGAGCTTCTGAGAATCAATAAATTTAGCTGATTTAACATTTATAAGATTTTATTGTACATTAAAACAGTTTTGATTGCCGCACTGATTTTAGAAGGAATTTTGCATCCTCTAGATTCTTCTTCTAATGCCTTGCTTCATGTTATTAATAATACTAGCAGCTACTGATTACTGAGCATTTAATCCATACAAGGCAGCATGCTAAGAGATATATATGCATTATCTCAGCTAATCCTCACACAGTCCAGGGAGATAAAAACCATCATATTCCCATTCCAAAGACAAAACTGAAATTTAGAAGAATTAAAACATTTGCAGAGTCACAAAGCTAGTGAAAGGTAGAGTTGGGATTTATATCCAGGTTTTATGACAGGAGGAGACACTCCAAATTACACTTGCTCCTCCGCCTTTCCAAATATTTCGGTGTCTCTCCACCGCCTGTAACATCAAATTCAAACTCTTCATGGTCCTGATGGTTTGCAAACCTGGGAGCTGCCCAGGTGAAATCTGAAACTGGCCCTCATACATGGAGCAAGAAGATACAGAAGAAAGAAGCAGGCCACTCCAGATTGGTAGGTGCTAAGATTATTAAGCAAGGGAATGTATGGCCCGTTGTGTGCAACCACAAGATGAATAGATCTCCACACACATCTCCCAGGATCGTGAAGGTTGTTATAGATGCCTGAACAGGGTTTAGTCTTGAATATCATCCATAGGGTCTCAACAATACATGGTTCTTTCGAGCTTATATCCTTGAAAATGTCTTCCCCTTTGATAATGGTGGGTAGAATGTATATTCCAAGGACAGGGGAGGGGTGAGGAGCCTCTGATTGCCCAGGTCCAGCGCACAGGTCAACCAATGGTTATGTCCTCTCAATGACTTCCTCCAAACAGTGGTCATATCTTCTCAGTGACCCCCTTGTCGGACCTAAATGCTCATTTTCTGTCCTATGAATCTCCATTAACCTAGTTTCCCCATAAAATGGCATGCTCATATACATCTGTACATAGTTTCCAAATACTCTTCTCAATGAGAAATCACTTCCTTGTTCTATTCTAGTCTTACCTTTCTTTAAAATTTCATCTACTGCATGAACATTTGTTGAGTTTGTCCATTCCACCATGATGTGTACACTTTTTTAAACATACAATCATACACCACATAAAGTTTCAGTGACGGATGGCATACATGACAGTGGTGGCATAAGATTATATGGGGCTGAAAAATTCCTATTGCCTAGTGATGTTGTAGACATCATATTGTTGTAATGCAACGTATTCCTCATGCATTTGTGGTGATGGTTCTGTAAAAAAACCTACCACACTGTCAGTTGTATTACACAATGGAATACTACACAGCAGAAAGAAAGAAGGATCTCCTACCCTTCACAACAGCATGGATGGAACTGGAGAGCATTATGCTAAGTGAAATAAGCCAGGTGGTGAAAGACAGATATCATATAATCTCACCTATAAGTGAAACCTAATCAATAAAATAAAGAAGAAAGCAAAATATAACCAGCAACATTGAAATAAAAAAAAAACACAGTAACCAGAGGGGAGGAGGGAGAAGGATGACAGAGGAAAGGGAGGGGAAGGGTCATCAAGGAACATGCATAAAGGACCTATAGACAAAGGGTCCTTTGGGGGAAGGATTGAGCATAGGCGGTGGGGAGGGGTGGGGCCAGGGAAAATGGTGGTGGGAAAATGTTGACATGGGGATGATGTGATGGGGTGCAGGATGGAGAGGATACAGGGGAGCAAAAAATGAGACAACTGTAACAGCATAATCAATAAAATATAAAAAAAAAGTACAGCATATGCCCTGGTTGGTGTGACTCAGTGTATTGAGTGAAGACTTGCAAACCAAAGGGTTGCTCATTCAATTCCCAGTCAGGGCATATGCCTGGGTTGTGGACCAGGTCCCCAGTAGGGGGCGCGCTAGAGGCAACCACACATTGATGTTTCTCTCCCTCTCTTTCTCCTTCCCTTGCCCTCCTCTCTAAAAATAAATAATAAATCTTTTTTTAAAAAAAACTACAGCATATATAATTATGTATAGTATGTAATACTGGAAAATGATAATAAATTTGTTACTGCTTTATATATTTACTATACTATATTTTATTATTTTATTTAAGTTTTTTAGATTTTATTTATTTTTAGAGAGAGGGGAAGGGAAGGAGAAAGAGAGGGAGAGAAATATCAATGCGTGGTTGCCTCTAATGAGACCCCTACCGGGGACCTAGCCCACAGTCCAGGCATGTGCCCTGACTGGGAATTGAACCGGCGACCCTTTGGTTCGCAGGTCAGCACTCAATCCACTGAGCCACATCAGCCAGGGCTTATTATTTTAGAGAGTACACTTTCTACTTGTAAAAAAAAAAAAGTCTGCCGTGAAACAACATCATGTTACACCAGTAGCAGCCTCATCCATCTCATGTTTACCCTGTCCTTTTATTGCATCACTTTATCTTGTACTTGATTTGGTCTCATGCCGTTCTGTGCAATAACACACTGTACAGGCTTGTAGCCTAGGAGCAATAGTCCGTACCATATGGTCTATGTATGTAGGAGGCTATACCATCTAGGTTTGTGTAAATGCGTCCTATGATGTTTACACAATGACAAAATAGCCAAATGACTCACTTCGCAGAACATATCTCTGTTGCTAAGTGGTGCATGACTATGTGTAATTATTCAGCCACTATCTCATATGACATTTATCTGGGAACATGTATTAAATAAGTTAATCTTTAAAAATACAAACTCTCAAACTAAAATGGGCATCATAATTATTACAGTTATTTAGTCACCTTAGTTATACTCACCACACAACTGGTAAACTATACAATTCCTATTATTTGGGAGATTGTTTTACCAAATGATCTGTTTATATTGTATATGCCCCCTACAGAATTCAGAGGAAATTGAAACATATAATATGTATTTAATAAGAATTCATTCACTTGAACTGGTCAAGAGGTAAAACAATGACTTAATAAAAGTTACATTCTGTTACTATTGTTGTGAGGACCAAAATCAGTGGACAGAGTATTTTACATGTTTTTCTCTTTTTATTATATATATAAAATGGGAGAGAGAGAAAGAATAATACGATGAGATATTTTTTCAATATAACAATGCCTCCCAACTTATCATAGAGAAGATATTTTAAAATTTAGATTTGTGGAAAGCTCATTTCTCTGATCAGGTTTCAAATATCTAGAATTCACTAGCATTCTAAAAATAAAAAATAGACATCTGAGAATTGAAAGAGTTCTCAGAGTTTACCCAGTCTACCTTCTGACCCTGAGCTGAAATTCAATTTCCAACAACCTGAAGTCCTGCCTCTGCTTAGGTAACAAGATCATCTTCTTGCCTGGTCCGCTGTCACATGGTTCTAATTGCTTGTTTTAATTATTAAAAAATGGTCACTGTAGTTTGTTGTCAGTGACCCTGATGCCACTTCTTTTGCATAGAGTATTTTTTGAAAGTCAAGAGCTCTTCCACCCTTGCTCCACTTACTGCAAACCATTGGCAATGCATGCTGTATGGGTATTGGCAGGAGACACTGAACATCGGTAGCATTTATTTTGCTCCATGGTTGACATATTTATTTTAGGAAATACTTCAGACAGTAAGTTAAAGGTTCCAGACAGAAGGCCCATTGACTTTTCTTATTGGAAAACGGAGCATATGTGAGGTCAAAAACATAGTCAAGATCTGTAAACTGTACTAACGAGAAATGGCAAAGGCTGAAATAAACAATGGAAAATAAATAGCAATGGAGACTGGTTCAACATCTGATTAAACAGAGTATTTGCATTTCTTTAAGTTGTATATTTATAGGCTACAGATAAAAATATACTAATTTTATGTAATTGTGAAAAGGTCATTTGGCTAATTTTATTTCAAGCCTAAGAAAGTGGTGAAAAGAATGCTTAACCTTCATTTGTTGTTAATCGTATTGCTTCTTAATATTGCTAGAAGGAAGCTCTTATCAACGAGGGGAAATGCTTTTTTTAAAAAAGTGCCCCTAAAATGTCTTGGTATCTTTTGTCCTTTATCTGTTTATATCCCAGCGTATGTCTTTATATTAATGAAAAGGTCACATTACAATAATTAGCAGCAACATTTATTTAAGGCATATATTAATGTCATATAAGATTTATACAACTTTTGGTAAGTGCAGCAGTGAACATTTTAATTGTACTATAAATACCATATAGGGGAATAGATTGCCTAAATGATCAGTTTTGCCTTTCAGCCAGAATTTGCATAATACTACAAAACCTAAAAACTAAAATTGGCATCATAATTATTACAGTGATTTAGTCACCTTGATTATACCCTCCATGCCACTGGCAAACTATATAATTACTATTATTGGGAGATTGTTTTGCCAAATAGTCTGTTTAAAAGGTTACTTCCCTTTTCTATCATATTTTATCTCAAAGCATAATTGTCTGTGTCTTCTTTGTGAATGTGAAGGATTCAAAACAACTGACATAAGAATGAAAAAATGAGAAACCAGAGTGCTGTATGAATATCTGCTTGGACTGAACACAAATCTTTTCCAGTGAGACAGCGTGTGACAAAGAGCTTATCAGAAATCATCAAAGAATGAATTGTGCCACGACATCTCTCCACTACATTATTGTGCCACTGTTTCAAAAAAAGAAACTGCAATGCCATTCTCCAATAAAAAGAACCAAGGATCCTTAGAGTGAGTGTTGATTCTAGGACTGGCCCAGGCAATATACAAGATGAGGCTGGAGTAATTTGTAGTGTCAGAAAGTAAGAAAGTACTTTTAAAAAACCCACAGTGAAGAGAGTACATCAAAAGAACTCTGAAGTCAATTGAAAGAGCTCCCAATGGCCAAATCCAGAACAATTTGAGCAAGCAAATAGAGTAATTTTTGAATGATAACCCAAAATATAAAATGACTATCCATAAGTCCATACTGATAAAAATAAATGAGTGAATAAGTAAATGGAGAAGAACAGACATATTATTTCCTTTGCAGAATAATTCCAAAATATTTATGTAGGCACTGCACCCTCAAGGAGGGGGGGGAAACATAATTCATCACTCTAAGTTTTGGTTGCCCATAAGTGACATCATTCCAAAGAGCATAGTATGAAAAGCAAGGGAGAACGACTTTACAGTGGAGAACCTGCCAAAGCAGTACCTCTGCTAGCTGGTAAAAATCACCACTAACAGTGATAAGTTATATCGATATGGCATAATAAAAATGGCACTTTAAATCTATGGCCTTTCTTTCCAAAACCCATAACCCAAGTATAATCATGGGGAAAACACCAGACAAATTCCAGCTGAGAGACTTTCTACTGTCACAGGCAGAGGAGCCTAATTTGACCAAATGCAGTGTAGTATCCTTCATGGAATTCTCTGTGAACTAAATATATATATATATATTTATATAAATATATATATATATATATATATATATATATATATATATATATATATCACTTATACAGTGGTTTCTCCAAGTGCATGATTAGACCTTTACTAATCTGGCAAAAACACTGAGAAGTAATCTTTCTTCTGCCTACTAAAATTAAAACCAACCTAGAACTCCTTAGAGATGTAAAGTTTATATTTTTCCTCTTATGATTGATAATAGATTTTTTTTGGTCAAAACCTTAAGCTCTTGTTTCTTATGAGGATTTTGATAGATAAAAATAATTACCATTCAAAGAAAATGTATTGACTACTATATTAAGTATCAAGCATTCAAAGAAGAATATGACAATCCTTATTCTCAAAGGTTTTATAGTCAGACATGGAAGGCATATAGATAACTATATGTAATTAAAATAGTTGCTTTTATTAGAACACTCAAATTTATATGAGTGTAAACAAAGGAAGACATTCTAGTTCTAATAATAGGAAAAACTTTATATCAGAAATGACATTGGAGGAGGATCAAGATGGCAGAGGAGTGCATGGAAGTCACACTGACCTCTTCCCAGGACGAATCTGGAATTACAACTAAATTGTGGAGAAATCACCTGGAACAAACAGCTAAACAATAGTGATAGAGAAGCCTTATAACCTCAGACAAACAGAAGAATCAGTTCAGCACAACCTGACTGGTAAGGGGTGCGGTGGAGATGCAAGAAGGTCAGCTGGGCACCTGCAGGCAGCAGTGCCAGAGGGATATTTAAGTGCCCAGTTGGATCCCTCTGAGAAGAGCGGGGTCTAAACCATAAGTGGAGATCCCCAGCCTACAGCACCAGAGCCCAGAAAGTACACAGATAACAGCCAGCTGCGAAAAGCTACACGGTTGCCCTCTGCCAGAGACAGGAGGCTGAAGACAGAAAGAGCCAATAAAGGGCAAACGCATAAATTTTCATTTGCAGCCACTTACCCTGGGCTGCAGCAAAGGCAGGCGCAGACTGGGCTGGAGAAGCCTGAGGAGAGACTGGGGATGGAGGCTTTGGGGAGAGAACTGAGAGAGTAGCGACCAGGATCCCGGTGCTGAGTCATCCCCCATGTGGCAGCAGCCATCTTGCTCAGGCAGACCACACCCCTGAGCTGCTGCAGCCTGAGAGGAAACAGTAGCACCACCCCCAGGAGGGCCTCTGCCCTGGCCCTGTGGTGCTTAAGCCTGACTGCTGAGCACAGAGTGACTAAATTAACAATGGAAGGAAACAGCCACAGACAGTATATCCTGGGAAGTCTTGAACAGACTACCTAAGTTCAGACGGGGTCAATATCTGGCTTCACTAGAGGTGGATCCAGAAAGAAAAAACAGCAGTAATACTAGAGGCTACCGAAACGAAATCCACTGTGATCTTCTCCAGGATTTGTGATATTTTCTTTACTACATAGCTTTTTAACATTCATTTCTTGTCCATTAAGTTGGTGCATATTAAGTCACTAGACTTTACACCATAGTCTATTTCTCTCCTTTCTTATAATAGTCTTAATCTCTTTATAGCCTTATTAATACTGGTTCATTTGCGTTCATAGGGGGATTGCAGGGGGGAGTTATTTCTGTGGTCATGGGTTTGTTTCCTGGGCTTTGTGGTTTTGCTGCATCAGACAAATAATGGGAAGACAAACAACCCCCAACTGAAAGGAAAGGAGGAATCATAAGAAAGACTACTAAATGAAACAGAGGCAAGAAAACTATCAGATACTGAGTTCAAAACAATGGTTATAAGGAAACCTAATGAGCTCAGTGAGCTTAGTGAGAACTACAAAAAACTACAGGGATACTACAAGGAACTTACTACAAACTATATCAGCATGAAAAAGGACATAGAAACTATCAACAAGAGCCATGAGGAAATGAAGAACACAATTTCTGAATTGAAGAACACAGTAGAAAGAATCAAAAGCAGGCTAGAAGAAGCAGAAGATCCAATCACTGAACTGGAGCACAAGGTAGAAAAAAAAACTCCCAGAAAGAGCAAGAAAATGAAAAAAGGCTCATAAATAACAAAGAGGTATTAAGGGAAATGAAGGACTACATGAAATGTAATAATATCCATATAATAGCAATACCAGAAGGGGAAGAAGAGGAGCAACAGATAGAACACCTGTTTGAAAAAGTAATGATGGAAAACTTTCCTTATTTGAGGAGAGAAAAAGTTGCACAAGTCCTGGAAGCACAGAGGGTCCCCATCAAGAGGAACCCAAAGAGACTCACTCTAAGACACATCATTATTAAAATGGGAGATATCAAGGACAAAGAAAGAATCTTAAAGGCAGCAAGGGAGAAATGGGAAGAAACATACCAGGGAGCCCCAATAAGGCTAGCAGCTGATTTCTCGTTGGAAACACAAGCCAGAAGGGAATGGCAAGAAGAATTCCGAGTAATGAAAAGCAAAGGCCTGCAACAAAGACTACTCTACCCAGCAAGGCTTTCAATTAAAATGGAAGGTGAATTAAGGAATTTCTCAGACAAAAGAAGGCTAAAAGAATACACCACTACCAAACCAGCATTGCAGGATATGCTAAAGGGACTGCTTTATGAAGATCAAGAAAAAGAGTAAGAGAGAGAGGAACATAAGTACAAAGGGGAAGAATGAATAAGTACCTATATCAATAATGACTTTAAGTGTAAATGTATTAAATCATCCAATGAAAAGACATAGAGTAGTTGAATGGATAAGAAAACATGACCCGCACATGTGCTGCCTACAAGAGAACCACCTCAGAACAAAAGACATGCACAGACTGAAAGTAAAGGGTTGGAAAAAAATACTCCAAGCAAATGGACAGGAAAAAAATAAAGCCAGGGTAACAATACTTACATCAGACAAAACAAACTGCAAAACAAAGGCCATAAAAAGAGACACAGAAGGATACTTCATAATACTCAAAGGAAGAATCCATCAAGAAGGCATCAACATTGTAAACCTATATGCACCCAACATAGGAGCACCCAAATAGATAAGGAAAATCCTGGAGGACTTCAAGAAAGACATAGACAGCAACACACTTATAGTAGGGGATTTTAATACCCCACTGTCAGCAATGGATAGATCACCCAAACAAAATATCAACAAAGATATTGTGAAACTGAGTCTCATTAGATCAAATGGACTCAACTGATATATATATATATATATATATATATATATAGAACCTTTCATCCCAAAGAAGCAAACTACATATTCTTTTCAAATGTACATGGAACATTTTCAAAGATAGAGCACACGATAGGACACAAAACAAGCCTCAACAAATTTAAGAAAATTGAAATCCTATCAAGCATTTTCTCACACCACAAGGATGAGTGGATCAAAAATCTGTAGTACATTTGCACAATGGAACACTATGCAGCAGAAAGAAAGAAGGAGCTACCTTTAGCAACAGTATGGATGGAACTGGAGAGCATTATGCTAAGTGAAATAAGCCAGGCGGTGAAAGACAGATACCATGTGATCTCACCTATAAGTGGAACTTAAACAACAAAATAAACAAGTAACTAAAATATAACCAGCAACATTGAAATATAAAACAAACTGACAGTAACCAGAGGGGAGGAGGGAGGATGATGACAGGGGAAAGGGAGGGGAAGGGTCATCAAGGAACATGCATAAAAGACCCATGGACAAAGCCAAATGGGGGAATGATAGAGGGTGGGAGTCAGGGGTGGGTAGGGCTGGGGAAACTGGTGGTGGGAAAATGTTGACCAACAAAATAAAATAAAATAGACAAAGGGAGGCTAAGGATAGTATAGGAAATTAAGAAGCCAAAGAACTGATATGTACAACCCACAGACATGAACTAAGAGGTGTGGGGATGATGGGATGGGGTGCAGGATGGAGAGGATAAAGGGGGTTAAATGGGACAACTGTAATAGCATACTCAATAAAATATACCAAAAAAAAGAGAGAAATGAAATTTGAATTGTGCTTTAATGAATGAGTATGAATCTTTCAGGGAGATAAGAAAGACTGTGCATAAATTTGTTGGTAGTTATTGGGGGGAGGGGATTGGAAGTTTGAAAAGGTGAAATAGATAGATAAATAGGAGTAGATGCTTTGGTGTTGAAGTTGGAAAAGAAAGAATATGAATTCATTTCTTCATGCAGTAAAGAAACTGAGATGTACATGGGTGTGATGGAACTTCATATTTTGCTTCTGTATTTTAAAAGTTCAATCTTGTTAGGGGGAGAGAGAGAGAAAGATTTGTTTTTCCACTTGCTTATGGATTTATTGGTTGTTTCTTGTATGTACCCTGACTGGGGATCAAACCTGCAACTTTGGCATATGGGGATGATGCTCAAAGCAACTGAGCTAGATGGTGAGGGCAGTATCCGACTGCTTTTTAAAAATTATCAGACAAACCTATTTAAAATGTTGCATTAATCAAAACATTTAATATGCATTTTGACAGTCCCATTCCTTGGTGGGTAATTCTACCTAGCCAACCTAATTGTTAGAATGTTATTTATTTTTCATTAATTTTTAATACCTATGCACTTATTATAAACATTGCAGTGTAAATTATTGAAAAGCCATCTATATTGTGTAATATAAAAATTGAGAATGCACTGCAATCTATAGGGTAGCTATTAAAGTATTATTAATAATAATAAGTAAAGTAAAAACAATATCCTATCATACCCTAGAGTATGATAAAAGAAATTCATATAGATCAATCCAATTTTATGAAAATGGATCTCCCTCCCAGAGCTTGGGACTACACACAAAGGAAGTGTCAGTTGACTTGATCACTTCTTGCAGTAGCATATTGCATATAACTCAAAGTAGCACTTTACTTCCTGAAGCAGCAAGATACAGCAGAAATACTTGGAAATGAGAGTCAAAAGGTCTGATTTGAATGCCTGGTTTTCAGGGCCCATCATGCCCTTGCCCTTGCCCTTGTCCCTGAGTCTTGAATTTCTTTAACTGTCAAGGAAAGAAGTTGGAAATAATCAGTAGTTTCAACTCTTTTGGCAGAACTTTTTTCTTTTTCCTGATAAACTCTTATATAGACCTCTGACAAAAAAATGCAGGTAAATAATTACTGGTATTAATTTCTTTAATAAGTTTAAAGGTATGGCAATTATATGTAATAACATAGACCAAAGAGGGAAGTGTGGATCTTTTAATCATATGAAAATTTCAAATAATTTATTACAGCTATAGCCTTGAGTATCCAGAATATTATAATCAAAAGTAATGTCCACAACCCTGACCAATGTGGCTCGGTTGGTTGAACACAGCCCCCAAAAGTGAAAGATTCAATTCCTGGTCAGGGCACATGCTTAGGTTGCAAGTTCTATCTCCAGTCATTTGGGGTGCATTGGAGAGCCAAGGATTGATGTTTCTCTCTCACATTGATGTTTTCCTCCCTCCCTGTCTCTCTCTCTCTTTCATTCTTTCTAAAAATAAATACATAAAATCTTTTATTTTTTATTTTTTAATTGTTCAGTTATACTTGTCTCCGATTTCTTCCCTGCCATACCCAATCCACCTTCCACTTTCAGTCCTCCTCCCCCAGTTTTCTTTGCCCATAGGTCCATTATACATGTTCCTTGACCCTTCCCCTTCTTTCCCCCATTATACCCCTTCTCCCTCCCCTCTGGACACTGTCAGTTCTTTATTTCCATGTATCTGATTCTATTTTGCTCACTTGTTTGTTTTGTTGATTGAGTTCCACTTATAGGTGAGATCATATGGTATTTGTCTTTCACTGCCAGGCTTATTTCACTTAGCATAATGCTCTCCAGTTCCATCCATACTGTTGCTAAAGGTAGCTCCTTCTTTCTTTCTGTTGTGTAGTATTCCATTGTGTAAATGTACCACAGTTTTTTGATCCATTTATTTACTGGTGGGCATTCAGGCTGTTTCCAACACATGGCTATTGTTAAATTATGCTGCTATGAACATTGGGGTGCATGGGTTCTTTTGAATTGGTGTTTTGGGATTCTTATGGTATAATCCCAACAGTGGAATTGCTGGGTCAAAAGGCAGTTCCATTTTCAGTTTTTTGAGAAAATTCTATACTGTTTTCCACAGTGACTGCACCAGTCTGTATTCCCACCAACAATGTACTAGGGTTCCCTTTTCTCCACTACCTCACCAGCACCTGTAGTTTGTTGATTTGTTTATGATGTCCACTCTGACTGGTGTGAAGTGGTATCTCTTTGAGGTTTTAATTTGCATCTCTCTGATGGATAGTGATGCTGAGCATCTTTTCATGTCTTTGGGCCCTGAGTATGTCCTCCTTGGAGAAGTGTCTGTTCAGGCCCTTTGCGCATTTTTAATTGGGTTGTTTGTCTTCCTGGTGTGGAGTCATGTCAGTTCTTTATATATTTTGGAGATCAAAACCTTGTCCGAGGTATCATTGGCAAATGTATTTTCCCATATGGTTTGTTCCCTTTTCATTTTGCTGATGTTTTCTTTAGCTATGCAGAAGCTTTTTATTTTGATGAGGTCCCATTTGTTTATGCTTTCCTTTATGTCCTTTGCTCTAGGGGTCACATCAGTTAAATATTGCTGCATAGAATATCTGAAACCTTCCTACCTACATTCTCCTCTAGGACTTTTATGGTGTCATGACTTATATTTAGTCTTTTATCCATCTTGAATTTGTTTTTGTGTATGTTGTAATTTGGTGGTCAAGTTTCATATTTGACAAAGGAGGCAGAAGCATAAAATGGATTAAAAATAGTTTCTTCAACAAATGGTGTTGGGAGATCTGGACAGCTACATTCAAAAAATAAATAATATCTTTTTCAAAAAGTAATCTCCACAGAACCTAAAGTTGTGTTGGGCACAATTTGAGACCCCCGGACTAGAGGTACCTCTCAAAGGGCCACTCTGGTTTTACCATTCAGTTGGTAATGACTGATGGTACAGGAATACAATTGTGCCACCATTCTGATCATGGAATCTGGAACTAGCCTGTCTGCATTTGGACACTACTTCTCCTATTTTCCAATTTTATTACCTTAGAAAACTTGGTTAACATCATTGTGCCTCACTTTCTTTGCCTGTAAAGTAATAATGAAACATTTGCTGGAGGGATAGTGTGACTATCAAATGAGATAGTGCATGAAGAATAACTGTCACATAGAAGCACCATATCAAAGTTAGTTTCTGATACTGAGACAGGTGAGTAAGAAAATAGGAAAATTCCCTGAAATGTGAAATGAGGAAACTGAGGCAACTGGCTGAATAAATGGCTGGAATGGCTGAGCAATTAATACTCAGCCAATAAATCACTAGACTCTATCCTCCCTAACTGAAGATGCTTAAGAGTAAATGGTTTAAATCACCATAGTTAGGGATGTAGATAAGCAAAATCTGTTAGATCCAAGCTAATCCAAGATGAAGGAAAAATTTACCAGAGAACAACCCCAAAACTCATTCTACAATCATTATAATGAACATTGACACCACAAGTGGAAGGGGTGCCAAAGGGGACAAATGCCAGGACACTTCCAGAATGGACAATATGTTAGGAATAAGCCCCTCCCAACCAGAAGGCAGAGTCAGAATTTGGTGTCACAAAGCTTGGAGAAAACCTCTCTTGGAAACATTAAATCTCAAAAACTAACCATGTGTGCAACTCAGTCATGAGGAGTGGACATGTACTTTTCCCTTCTTTCACAGCAGCACTTGTGTCCTGGTCATTTTCTTTTTCTCTACCTAAATAAAATTTGCTTTGTTCTCATCCCAACTCATAATTGAAATTTTTCCTAGGCAGGTCAAGAACCTGAAAGCCTCCTGACACTCAAAGTTTCACAGACCATGCTGGGGCAGTGCCAGCCCTGGGCATGGAAGTAGTCTGGTAACAATAGACTAAAGGAGTTCTTTTGTCTTTCCATTGTGCTAAAAACACTGTAGTTGCCAAATTTGTCGTGTCAAATGCAAGTCCCAATCACTGCTATTGGCAGCTCCCCATAGACCTGCAGTGGCTCAAATTTCATTCAGTAGAACAGATAATGTTGAGGATCTACTGAAAAGAAAAGTACTCTGATAAGCACAGTTGGGACTACAAAAAGTAATCTGAGTTGTTTTGGCGTTTTGATGCATGTGTGATCATGGACTGGTGTATGTACAAAGCACTATTGGAGGAACAAGTGGCCCAACAGAAGGTTTTCTGGAGGGAGCATAAGGTTACAATTTTCAAAGCCAAACGTTATATGAATAGATATAACTATTCATTGTCATTTTTATTATTAAAATTATTGTAATAATAAATAGCACAAAGAGGTTAGGTAAGTTGCCGAAGTTTACACAGCTAGGTTACTAGCTGGGACTTGAAAGTGGGTGTCAAGCATTAGTTTATACACTTAACTCTCTGGTGTATTTTGCGTTTGTTTTTAATATTAGTTCCCCTTATTGTGAAATGACTATACTTCGCCCCTCTTCATTGGACTAAGTTGTCACATGCTTTAGCCAACAAAATCTGAGTGGAGGTGATGCAAGCAATTTCCAAAGAAAAACTTAAAGAGCCACCACTTGGTAGTATAACATCATGAAAGCATAGGAATGGTTATTTTCCAATAAAACTTCACTGATGGATCATGACATTTGAATTTCATATAATTTTCACTTGCCACAAAATATTATTCTTTTAATTTTTTGCAACCATTTAAAGTACCAAAAAATCCCGAGTTTTTGCTTGCAGAACACACAAAAACAGGTAGTGGGTCATAGTGGATCATGGGGCTACAGTTTGCTGACCATTGTCCTAAGGCAAATACACACTCTGTAGTGTCAAGTGGAGAATTGCCTTTATTACTAATTAATTTGACTTGGGTGTTTCTGTTGAAAGACCGCAGCACTTTTCATTTTTGCCAATCTCAAAATGAAATTCTAGAAGCTTTACTGATCTTCAGCTCCCTCTAAAGTCTTGACATTTGGTAACAAATATGTATTGGATTAGAGTTATCTTTGCATTTCTCAGCGGTATAAAATGGAATTTTAATGAGATTTTTCTCTTTTCCCAAGAACATGCAATGGGGAAATAGCTATATAAGAAACTTTACTTTCTACCTAGATGCTAATATAGGAAATCATAAAATCTTTTCCTTTTAATGCTTTAAAAACTAGGTGGATTTGAATGTCAGAAATGATTTCTAGTTTGTCCTGCGTTGAAACGGAGAATGGACTCAACAATTTCCCTAATCCTGTGATGATGTAACAGCAGAATAAATGTAGTGTCATTACAGCAAAAGCATGCCAAATGGTTGGTTACTTTTTAAAGGTTTCAGCTTGGTGCATTTCAGAGCAAAGAACACTGAACATGTGGTCAGAAGACCTGAGTTCATGTTGTAGCTCCATCACTGCATAACTGACTTGTCAAATAGCTCCAAGTTCCCTCATCTGAAAAATTTGACTAGTAACGAGAGCTGCCTCATAGGGATATAATGAGTTCAATGTGCTTAGAATTGTACCTACTTCATAATAAGCCATCAAGACTGTTTGATTTGGTATAGTAATATGCTCACCTTCAATAAGGGTGGTGATTTCCAGTTACTATACATGTGACTGTGCTCTGTACATTAGAATTGGCACATCATATATTGTCATTAAAGGGACATCAAGCAAAGGCTATAGAGGTGTAGGTAGTTCTCCCAATTAGTCCTTCATTTTCATTTTTATTTTCTTACCACTGTTCTCCACCCTATCAATTTTCACTTGGAGTTTGATGAGCATTCAATTAAAGATTTACCTTTTTACCTTTCAGAACTCTATTTTGAGAATAACAATCTAAGACATCACCAATTATTTTGAGAGTTCCCTGAAACCCTGAACTTTGGAATTTTAGCCACCTAAACAGGTTTTTTAATTGGGGGTTTTTTGAGTGAAAAAAAAGCAACATTTTGTTTATATCCTTAGAAAGTATGATTTGGACCAAGAGCCTATTTCTGTCTCTAAGCTGAAAAACACATCCTCCTGAATTTACCTCCCCTTCCACATGCACGTGCACACACACAACACTAGGGCTTTTCAAGACCTCAGTAAGTGATATACACTTTCATTTTTGGAGGTTCTAGCCTACATCATATCAAATATATTAAAGGTATTTGTATATTCTATATTTGGTCCATTTTTGTTTTATATTATTTTAAAATTATTTTAATTTTTAAGACTGGCTATTAATTCTACCCTCATCATCCATAATCAAGAATTCTTGTAAAGTCACAACAGCAACTTTCTCTGTTTTCCAATAATGAAAATTTAATATACAACCCAGTAGCCTTTACTGAGCAAATACTTTGTGCCATGCACCATCTTAAGCACTTCCTATAATAGACTTTATTTTCACAACACAAGCTAGGCACTGTTACTATTCTCACTTTACGGATGAAGAGAATCAGCTCTTTGTGGCTCAGCACAGATAGTCTGATTTCAGAGTTTATTCTCTTACAGTTTCATATTTTGCAGTTGTTAATTTGGACTTTTTAGTTGGCATTTTATATTTTAGGATTTTTTAGAGGTTCAGCTATCAAATTTTTGTTGGGCCTAGCAAAGCCCTTGAGGCCTAGTTGCCATGCCGGTGGTGCCTTTTGAAAAACAGAAGCCTTACCAGCCCCATGAATTCCTGCCTGACACCTCAGGAAAGATGAGCCTCAGACAGAGAAGCTCAAGAAGATGCAAAGGATTCAAGGGCATGAGCACCAGAGCAGCTCTGCATGAAGCCTCTCATCAGATGACACAGCCCGGTGTAGGGAACACTCAGGGGACAGCATGGTTCCATGCGGTAAACACTGCATGAACCCAGCAGTGTGTGACTCCACCCAGGGTTCGCCACTTCGGAAACACGTAGGAATCTACCCTCCATGTGAACAACCACATTTCCGGTGGAGGTGCCAGTGGCGGAAGCAAAGGCAAGTTCCTGCTCTCATGTGGCTTCATAATGATTGACTCTCTATCAGAGCAACTAGATAGAATGATCCTCAAAGGATCATAGGTAAGGACGTATAAAGTATTTTAGGGGAAGTCCAAGTCATAATTTGGAGGAACTTTGAAGCCCTGCATTTTCAGGTGAAGATGAGTCCATTGCACTATGTGATTATTGTAGTGAATTTGTTTATATTCACACATAGGTGAGATTGGAGGAAAGCAGAAGAAAATTTTGAGAAATTTATCAAAAGTTATTCACAATTCACTCTGGCTGGGAGGCTCAGTTGGTTGGAGCATTGTTGCCTACACCAAAAAGTTTACAGGTTTGATTCGTCATCAGGGCACAGACACAGGTTTCAGGTTCAATCCCAGTTGGGGCTCATAAGGTAAGCAACCAACTGATGCTTTCTCTCACTCTCTTTCTCTCTCTCTCTCTCTCTTCCTCTCCTGGGACAATTATCAAAACATATACTCAGGTGAGGATTAAAAAATGTTATTCACAATTCATAAAGTTATTTTACTTTGATATTTTTTAATTTTTGTAAATTCTCTTATAAATGATAAGTATTCTTTGTGCATTAATATTTTGTATAAAGCAAGATATGCTTCTATTTGCATCCAACCAAGAGAGCAGGCAGACAAATTGCTGACTTTAGCAATGTCATATGTGGAGACAGTCGGGCAAAGGAGAACTGCTAACATTGATCATAAAGAACAGCACCCTTGGTAAGAAACAGGGTTACTTTTCCTCTGCAAATATTCACTGGTGTCCAGATCTGACAACTGCCTTTCTTTAGGTCAGATTGCTGGCAAAACATATTTTGTCCCCCCCATAGTAGTTGTTCTGTAGGGTTTATTTAATTGAGTGAATATTTTTCATTAATTGTTACCAGTATTCTTTAAGCACAAGTCTATGTGAAACTTGGCAGTTTATTAGATGTATGTGTATTACACATCTCCAGTGTGCAGGGTGCCAGAAAAAAAACCCAAAGAAGGGTGATGCATGTTAGTGAGCTGACAGTCTAGTGCTGTGATTCTCAAAAGCGCAAGGAATTGATGCCAGACTCCTCTGCTTTTGCACACCCCAACCCTACCATGATTATATATAACAGACCATGTGGGAAAGAGTTAAGTTGTATCCCTCTGCAAAAATAGCTGGTTTAAAATCACTTCTATAAGTATGTCACAGTTATTGACTAGAGTAACATACACCTTGATTACGTTGGGACTGGATAAATGGTTGTATATTCTATGAAATCTTTTCTTTCCCCTCTGGTTTGGTGGGAGATATAAAATGTATGCACCGAATAAAATCCATTTCAAATTGTGAGCTCACACTTACTGATAGTTGAATCAAATATGTCATGGAACAATGCCAGCCCTTTGTGTAATGCACTCTGGTATTTTCTATTCTATTTCAACTGAAGAACACTACAGCTCACACCCTCCCAAGTTGATTTCTCAAACCACTAATGAGTTGCCACCCAGAGTTTGAAAAACAATTTTCTAGGGTTTGGTAATGATTGGAAACCAAAGATAAAAAAGAGAAGGCCATAGAATGTATTCCTGCATTTTTATCATAAAAATAATGTACTATATACTACTTACATGGTTGTACGCAGTTTATAGTACATTTCATGTATTATACCATTTAACCCTTACTGCATCCCTTTGAGATGGGTACGTTTATGGTAGCTATTTTACAGATGAGGAAATAGATGCACAGAGGGGTTAAGTGATCTGACAAAGTTACCTAGGATATGATGCCAGGTCTTCTGACTCCAGAGGCCATACTCTCAACCCCTTCTAGCAAGTTCTCATCCAATCATCTTCCATAGCATGCCCTAGTCTACCATGAGCTGAAGAAACAGTAAGAATAGATCTACTCTACAACTATGAAAAAATAACTGGAGTGCATGCTTCACTAGCAGAAATGAGCAATGCCTTCTTGGCTTACAGAAGGCAATAATAAAAGTCAATTCCAGACTCCAGAAGTGACTCTTTCCTAGAGATCCTAGAAGGGCTGAAATGACACAGCAGAGAAGGCATGGCTAAGGTCAACCATTTTGCTCTCCTCTGTCTCTTTAGGTCAAATGAATCAAAGCACTGAAGCAAACACAATCTAATTTAAATCCTGTCCGGAATCTGTTCACCTCAGATTCTAAGAAAAATTCAGGACACAGAACAAAACATGTCTCAAAAATAAAAATGACAGTGAAACACATCCGAGGCCCACTAACAATTAAGTCATGACATTTTATTAATATCTATGAATAGTGTCTTTAAATACCTCTCTTTCTTTTGGTCCTTCATTGATTTTAATTTAGATTGGCCTCTGGCTTATATGTCAAGTATATATCCAGCCTTTAACAAATGGCACCAGTAAACCTAGCCATTGTCCTGGGCTCCTGTGTATCTTCCTGTGCATCCATTCCTACTGAGCAGGTTCAATTGTGTACAGGCACATAACAGCAGTTACCTAGTACTTTAAAAGATATGCGTCAGATGGAAACAAAGAAAGAGGAAAACTGCTAAATGTGTTTCACAGAATAAATTTGACTTAGTTCTTAGATGTCTTCGCTGTGGTTTCTGAAGACTTGTGTCCACAATAATAATCTTATTACCTTATGTAAACATTATAGGAAATATAATAAAGATGATATATATATTTAAAACTATCAAAATAAACTCCAAAAATTTAACAATGTATATCCTCTATATATTATACTTAACTGTTTTCTTTCATTCAACATGTAAATTTGACACAAGAACTTATTTTATATTTAATTTGTCCTGTCATGAAATTTCAAGGAGTCTTATTATATTCAGGGTGATCCTCCTGTATTAATACACATAAAGTAAGATATTTATTCATAAGCATATTCAAGTAACTAAAAATTAATTAAGGTATTAAATATAAAGGATTGCTTGGCAATGCAGAAGAAAGTATTTCAATGCAGAATATAAGTGAAAATCTCCTAGACCTACAGACATTGACTGCTGATATTCTCTATAGTTGTCATAACTTTTGAGAAAAAAAATGAACTGTCAACACATATTTATTGAATATGTGAACTATATGCTTTGTGCTATGGGAATTATAAAAGTATGAGACTCAATTTTTACCAATCTTCTTTGATATTCTGCCTAATGACCTGTGTTTGGATAGCACCTTGGTTAATATTTCTTCCCTTTGTTCTCCATAACCAGAATAAGCAACTCCAGCCCAAGCAAGGAGCTCTGTACTTTATAATCAAAGTAAAATAATTATTGTATTGAATACATTCTAGTTGATTCACTGTTTGTATATTTTGTTTAAAAAGGCTTCACAAGTTTCCTGGCTTTCATTTATAAAAAAGCCAAAAAAGTTGATTAATTCGCATCTTTCCTAGTGACAATTTAAAGCACTGCATTTTCAAAACAGCTCACATGCTATCATACTTGTAAAATGATAATATAATATAGAATATCAGCTTCAAAAAACATGAATTGTGAAAGTATGTTATTAAGATTTACATAGACTATACCTTTGACCTAAACAGCATGTATAATTTGAAACAGCACAACAGTCTAAAGAGAACTTAGGCATACTAGATATACATTTCTTAACTTTTTAGGTTGATGTAATAGAGCAGTGGGTTACGACTTTGGCTAAACATTGGAATTATCTGAGAGAACTTTAAAAAAATGCCTGTGCCTTTTCCCCAATTTCAGCTTAATTGCTTGCACATCTTTGGGAGGTGAGTCTTGGACATCAGCTTTTCTTAAAGTTCCCAAATTTGTTTTTAAGGGGAACTAGCACTAGGATTTCATGAAGGAAGAGAAAGGAGAACTGATGTCTTTCCTTGCCACTGTCAGAAACATAATAGACAGATGAATGGCCCAACTAGTTTGGAGCTGGTCCCTTTGCAAATCCTAGGTAACAGCATGTGGGATTTGCATTGCTAACTACATTTTTTTTTCAGTACGCTGACACCCCGAGTGGTTTTAAATGAATCTACATGGTTCTCAGAAAATCCAACCATATCTAGTACTCTCTGTGTGCAGACATAGTCAAATCATAGGAACTGAAACCAATTTCTTCCTTTATCTAGTTTCCACCCATCCCATATCCAGCAATGATGTGAATTACAAAGAATCTGTTTGAGGAGCAGTATAGGGCAGTGATTGAAACTGCAGTTTCCATGGTCTGGCTCCCTAATTTTGATTACCACATTTCAATTTACCAACTCTATGACTTTAAGAATATACTTTATTTCTCTGTCTCAGTTTCCTCACTTGTAAAAATCTTATTAGATGGTTACAAGTCGTAGACATCTTAATATAGGTAAAACGTTTTGAACAAACTCTGCAACATAGTACGTGTTTAATAAATGTTAACTTTCTTAGCATGCAAAGTAAAGCTAGAGATGTTGGTTTTCTACTAGGATAAAACAATTGTGTTAAATCTGTTACAGAATATCAATATCAATTTACTTATTGAACCTGGTAGAAGAGAAAAATGTTCTGAAGTGTTTCCTTAAAAAAAAGTCAACAGTAGCAGGGGCAGGGGTTGGGGGTTGAGGAGGGGCAGGCTGCACCTGCCCTGCTCACAGACCAAGGGGCACACTGCAGAGCTGGGGTTCTTGTGACTGAGGAGATTCTCCCTCCCCTAGTCCAGCCACCAGTGACAGGTCACACACTGGGGACAGGGATGAGATTAACACTCATGTTTCAGCAGAAGGGGTAATTGTACTTGGCAGTGAGGGGGAACAAGGCTGAGGCCACATCAGCCACTACCTCCACACAAGGGTTTAGGGCAGTCTGAGGAGACTCTCTGCCTTGCCAAATTTGTGCAGGATTGGGGACCAGAGTACTCTATCCATCATGGTCCCTCTCCCCAATACCTCTTATTTATACTAAAGTTCCCTGCTTTCATAGAAAAAAAGTAAGTCAAGAAATATAAAATGACTTCTGGTCAAGGTGGTAGCATAGGCAGACTTGGCTCGTTTCTTCACACAACCACATCAAAATTACAACTGAAATATAGAACAACCATCACTCAGAACTGTCAGGAACCGAATTGAATTATGTAGTCTGACAACTACATAATTAAAGAAATCACATCCATCCAGACTGGTAGGAAGGTCACAGATGTGGCACAGGCTGGTCCCTCACCCACATAGGGTGGATAAAAATTCGGGAAGGATATCTCGGCGGCAAGGAGTCCTACCCCACATGAGGCCCCCCAGCCCAGGGTTCCAGTGCCAGGAAGATAAGTCCCCACAACTTATGGCTGCAAAAACCAGCAGGGATTGAGTCTGTGAAAGAAACTGCTGGAGCCCTAAGCCACTCCTCTTACAGAAGCCACACATGGACTCACCTACTCAGACTCACTCCCTCTGAGCTCCAGCACCAGGGTAGCAGCTTGAAGGGCACCAGTGGCACATAAGGAAGAAGTACAGCATCTGGCATCAGGGGGATAAGAGGCCATTACCCCCTTTTAAAACATCCCCCCTATAGAGCCACAGAGCCAGCAATCTGGTACCATATTTGAGATTCCATCAACCTGGCTAACAGTGTGTGACCCACCTTGGAGGTGTCCAGAAACTATGCCCTACCCAACTTACAGGCCTGCCTAAGCTGTTTTTCTATATGAGTGGCTGGGCTTGGCTCATGCCTCACAACTTCCTAAATCCTCTCAAACAAGCAACAGCTGGACTCAGTGAGCCCCAGGCCCGGCACTAGCAGCAGCCAGATTAGTTTCACAGCTTGGCTTCGGCTGAGAATCTCTAAGCCCAGCACAAGTAGCAGCCTAGGAATGCTATCATTTAGAATTGAAGGACAGATTAAGTGGT
>PVJD01015159.1:0-26081 GCA_004026545.1 Mormoops blainvillei | reverse complement strand
TCTTCCTCGTCAGCGTTACTCTTATTCTTTCCACATCATCATTCACACATGGTTCACTGATTTCCTCCCCAACTGGTAATTGTTAGTCCCAGGATTCTGGCCCAGGGATTTTGTTGCTTTGTTAAACGTTCTAATTGTGTAGACAATTCTCCTAAGTACTAATCTCTTTGACTGAAAAAATACATCGTTCTCAAACCACAGCTGATGGGAACTGAAACTGATATAACTATCTATAAAAATTATTAATGTATGCAGCTTCTGACCAATGCTTCCACTATGAGGAATTAATCCTGGATATGTATTAATATGTGTGAAATAACATACATGCAAGGATATGCATGTATGAAAGGCTTACTAATTAAGCAAAATATGATACACCCAATGTATAACATCGATAAAAGTATAAAACCATTTAAGAACTGATATGGAACAATCTCAAAAATACATCATTAAATGCAAAAAAAAAAAAAAGGCTGAAGCTTGTATACCAAAAGGGGCAAAAATACATGTAACATGTGTGCATGTATGTGTGAGTATACAAGTATGTTATATAGTTACATAGTCTTACATACTATATGCACATTATTACTTAACTTTAGCTGCAGAGTATCTCTGGTAGGACACATAAGAAACTGGTTAGTACTGGGTGCCTTTTTTTAAAAAAAAGATTTTATTTATTTCATTTTTAGACATAGAGGAAGGGAGAAAGAGAGGGAGAGAACCACCAATGTGTGGTTGCTTCTCGCGCGCCCCCTACTGGAGACCTGGCCTGCAACCCAGGCATGTGCCCTGTCTGGGGAATCAAACCAGTGACCCTTTGGTTCACAGGCTGACACTCGATCCAGAGCTACTCCAGCCAGGGCAGTACTGGGTGCCTTTAGGAAGGAGAAATAGGTGGCTGGGACAAAGAAAAGTTTCTATCATATACCCTTTTCAATTTGAAATGTGTGAATGTCTTAACTATTTTAAAAAGAAATAAAGTTTAAAAATTTGAGGAGAAAGGCCTTTCACTAGAAATTCATCAACTATCCATTATAAAAATTTAAATTAATTCTTAAACACATTGTGGTTTTCAACATCCACTGCCCATTAGTCAAAACTGAAACTTTAAAAAATGATACATTAAACACAGTTAATATATTAATCCTTCACATTCAGTGAAGTCCCATGTTATTATAAGACAATCTAGAGAAGATAAATGTTGTCACAAGATTCTGGTACATTTCACTTAGGGGCACTCATCATTTTGAGCTACCAAATAAACACACAAAAATGCCCAACCTATTAATTCCTGGATAATGTGCTTTTGCTGCATGCCAAAGCATGACTGTCTTCTCCAGGAAAAGCTGCTTTGTGATTGTGTGAACTAGCCAATTTTTGTTTGTTGGCTGACAGAGAAGCTATAGGAAATCAAATTGGGAATTTGAGATATACTTTCTTGAAAATGAAAAAAGGCCCTGGCTGGTCTGGCTCAGTGGATTGAATGTCGGCCTGTGAACTGAAAGGTTGCTGGTTCAATTCCCAGGCAGGGCACATGCCTAGGGTGGGGGGGCAGGTTCCCAGTAGGAGGTGTGTGAGAGGCAACCACACACTGATGTTTCTCTCCCTCTCCTTCTTCCTCCCTTCCCCTCTCTCTAAAAAATAAATAAATAAATAAATAAAATCTTAAAAAACAAAACAAAACAAAACAAAAAACCTTTCTTGGGCTAAGGATGCAATGAAAGTGCAAGAGAAACCAAGGAATTTTAATGTAACTGTATGAAAAGTTCATTAATGACTTCAAATATCACCCTACAACTTTTATTTCTATTTTTTGAGAGAGGGAAGGGAAGGAGAAAGAGGGAGAGAAACATCAAGGTGAGAGAGAAACGCTGATCAGCTGCCTCTTGCACGCACCCCAACTGGGGACCAAACCCGCAATCCAGGCATGTGACCCAACTAGCAATCAAACCAGCCACATTTTGCTTTGTGGGACAACATCCAATGAACTAAGCCACACTGGTCAGGGCTCACCTAACTTTTAAGTAGTTACCACTTGTTAAGTTTTGGTGTAGCATCCAAAACAAACGAACAAACAAAACAAATTATGTGAAAAGCCAGATTTCCTTCATATTCTTCAAAAGTAAGTACTTGAAAAAATTTCTCAATTTTAACTTTTAATATGGCAAATACCAATAGATATAACCTCTGTAAACAAAAATGCTTTGGAGTCTTTTAAGAGTATTAAGAGGCCAAAAAATTTGAGAACTCCTGCTCTCAGCTATTATAAACTGCTGGGCCAAAGGGATGTCTCTCTTCAACTTTTCTAGGTAACATCAAACTCTCTCCAAAAATGTTGTACCAGCATATGCTCCCTGTCAGGAGTTTGAGCACTCCTGTTCTGAGTCTTCACCAATACTGGTAATTTGTTAGGTTTCTTCATTTTGGTCACCTGAGAGGTGTACAGTGATTTAATTTACATTTTTCTGATGACTAAATGAAGCTCATCTTTTCATGTTTACTGGCCATCTGCATTCCTTCTTTTGTGAAGTGTCTTTTCAACTGGGCCTCTTTTGTCTAATCGCCTATTAGACTGCTTTTTTCTTAATGATTTGTAGTTTTTTTATATTCTGATTAACTCTCTAATGATCCACTTTCTCCCTGCTCCACCTCCCCATTTTAACCCATACTCTCTACATTACATTCTGCAGAACATACGAAGAATGAACTGATTTTCATTAAGACCAAGTGAGCTGTACATGCTCTTAGTTTACTCTTGCTAAAGCTGTGCTTGCTTTGAAAGAAAGGTATCCGACCTCCACCTAGCATCCTCAGTGCTGCTGTCCCTCTCTAGTAAGCAGCTCCCAGAACTCTGGATGCCAACTTCAAAACCCTGTCTTTTCGGTGAAGAACTCCAGGACCCAGGGATTTTCTAACAATACAAAAATCTTATTTTAAGAGTGGAGAGAATTGTTAACAAGTTAGCACATAATTAAATAGATTAGCTGAAAGCATTAATTTGGGCTCTAAGGTCAGACTGAACCAGAGAGTTGAATAATCATCATTGCATCTTCAACATTCAAACACCCAACCTCCCTACTGTGCTCACCGCTTAGGTCTCACCCCTTTATACTCACATTTATTGCCTCGAACAGCATAAGCAAGCTTTAGTTCCGGATGAAATTTGCCCATCTGCTCAATCACTTTTCCTGTTTGAAGCGCCAGCTCATATGTTGGGGAGAGGCACAGGCACTGATAGGGAGATCATAAAGGATCAGCTTAGCAGACCCTTTTAGTAATAGACAACAGGCTCTAAAGTAACAAGTATGCTGATGTTATTACCACTTGAACAGTGCAGAGAGCCACATCCTCTTCAACCAGGCCAACCTTTCAGCTTGGCTTGGTGGATGCCTTCGAAAGCTATTGTCTAAGGCTGCTTCCAAATGAATTCTACCCAGGTCCTGCTCTGCCTGAGCCAGTTAGACGCACAGGGAACATTCGGAACCCTCCAGGGGCACCCTCATCAATCCTCCACCAGATGGCGTTGCCCTTTCTAGCGCAGGCAAATCAGCACCCCAGGATTCCCCAGCCCTCACCTGGGGGTATCTCTCTGCTGGTTCCACTCTGCTGAGCATGGCCAGGACAAAGGCAGCTGTTTTACCTGTACCAGACTGAGACTGGGCGATCAGGTTCTGTGGGCTGGATCAAGGAAGAAAGATGAAAGTAATATTGGTTAAACACCAAAACGGTGTCAAAGTGTTCTTTCTAGGTGGTAAGATTATGGATTTCCTCCCTTTAGTCTGGGTTTTCTGCATTGAACACAGTGATAAATTTTTTATATATTGTTTAAAAAATGCCTCAAAATTATGGGAAATAACGATTGTTTTAGATGGGTTCACACAGGAAAGCCTCTTTCTAGACTCTAGCACAGCTAGTGCCCTAGTTTTTGTACTCCACGGGCCTCGTGGACATTAAGATTGCAGAGTAAGATCTGTGCCAAGACAAATCCCCAAGGACATTTTCTACTGTGCCATAATGGGCCTCCAGAACTTGGCTCCTTCTGTGTGTTCCCTTTTCCCATCTTTATGGAAAATATAAGATACTAAGTCAGAAAGATGCTTTAGAGGGGGCTTTCACATTTCACTTCATGTAACCCACTGTCATGGAAATAGGTGGCATTTTGGTCATTAAAAAAATATAATTGTCCTGGCTGGTGTGGCTGAGTGGATTGAGCGCTGGCCTGTGAACTCGAACTTAAGGGTCACCAGTTTGATTCCCAGTCAGGGCACATGCCTGGGTTGCAGGCCAGGTCCCCAGCTGGGGGCCTGTGAGAAGCAATCAATCAATGTTTCTCCCACTCATTGATGTTTCTCTCCCTCTCTGTCTCTCTCCTTTCCCTCCTCTCTGAAAATAAGTAAATAAAATCTTAAAAAAAATTATAATAGAGTTGAACAAAAAAGTTGCTACATAAAGTATACCATTTATTTAATAAGGTTTAAAACATGTAAACTACTCTTAGATTCTTAGGGACACATAGATACGTAGTAAAAGTATAAAGAAACGTGAGAGAATGATGACCCACTCAAGATGATGCTTACTCTGGTGGGAGATGATATGAACAGAAAGGTATTCAGGGGTTTCGACTGCCAACTACTTAATGTTTTATTTCTTGGCAGGATAGAGTTACAGGTATTCTTGGTATTGCTCTCAACACCTTTTTGCAGTTCTCAAAAATTCCAAATATTTTTAAAAATTGCATACAATAACAGTGCTAACTTTATCAGTTTTCATTGTTAAGCCGGAAAGGCAGAAGCTATACTAAACTCCATCTCACTCTCTCTGCACTTGCCCAATCTGCTCCCTAAAGAAATATATTGCCTCAAATGTCCCCTTGGTCTCAAGACAGTAACAGCTGTTGGTGGGTGACAGTAAATCAAATTCTATGACAGCTGGGGGAGGGGGGAGGTTAGGGGATGGAGGGACTGAACAAAAAGGAAAAAGGACTCATGGACAATGGTGTGGTGATTGCTAGGGGAGGGGGGTATAAGGAGACTAAATTTTAATGGAAAAATAATACAATAAAGATTAAATTAAACAAACAAACAAATTCTGAAGAGGTGCATACTCACGGCTCAGCAAGCATCAAAGGCAATGCATTCTCCTGTATCTTGGATGGTCGGTTGAAGCCCATGGCGTAGACTCCCTGAAGAAGCTGTGGTTTCCTGGGAGGCCAAGGAGAGACAGATGGATTCCTAGTTGTTGAGACTGTTTTAAACACCTAGAGTTTTAAACTTCCCTATATACAGCAAAGAATGATGTGTCTTACCTTTGTCAGGTATAACTTCCAATGCCTTACAAAAACACTATTTAAAACGAAACAAAACCATCTTTTCCTATTCAATTTTAATCTGTAACTATTCTACAAATCATAAAATATAGGCTAGTTTCCTTTCTCAGAGAAATTCATGCTTTCAGCAGACCCACAAAGGCCTTGGAGGACAATTTTTCTCTGGATACTGCAAGAGTTATTTATTTATTCATGGTATAAAATAAATTATAAAAGACACATGTAAAAGTAACGCTGCTTACTATGCTGCTAAGATACAGAAGTCCCTTTGGAGAATGGGATTTCAGTTTTAATTTCGCAGTGCAGATATTAAATTGAATCAGTCATTTTGTATTCAATGGTCTTTCTAAACCCGGCTTGGAAAAATCGAATGCAAACACATGGAAAAATCCGGAGGTAACATGTAGTCAAAATCAAGAATAGAAAAGCACCAACTTTTTATATAAGCTGCTACACCACATATAAAAATTAAAGTTGCTATTATGTTGCATTTACAATAAGCTTTCTACTACCTCTTAATTGACAGGGTGTTTAACAAAAAATCATACTAGACTGTTTCCAAAGAAAAGTCAAACTGAGTCAAGACTTCTTTTCTCTAAACCTTCACTGGAGTTCAACAGGCTCTCCAAAAGGCAAATTCTTCTGGCCTATGTTGGTTCTCAGATACAAAGAACTTTGAAAACATAACCTTTGATGTCTGCCATTTGGAAGAAAAGGCTTTAATGCCAGCAGATTCTGATTTGGTTGTCAAGGAAACAAAGTCACTAACAAATGAGGATTTTCAAGTGATCCAAGAACTTTCAGTGGCTCATTTTTTTCTTTTATTTTGTAAATTAATTCAAATCTTTTAAGTACAAAACAGACCAAGTATATTAGGTGACCTAGGTTTCATTCTTTGTTTCCTTTGGCTACCAACAGCGAAATCAGAGAGAAGTTGCCTTTTCAAAGAGGACAATTCATCACTGGTTGAACTAAGAGCTCCAGTCCTTTAAATGAAAGGAACTGAAAAAAACAAAAACAAAAACAAAAATAAAACAACCATTGATACTTAGAAAAGCAAACTGTCAGTTCAGGAAACAAAAGAGCGCATGTAACTGCCCTAATACAGTTGATGAACAGAGTAGGGATGACAGATTTGCTGAATGAAGCCCGTGAGAGGAAATAACATAGAGAAGTATAATTTCCTGAAATTATTACCAAAAAACCCTCCCAAAAATAATAAAGCCCCATTATTAGCTATTACTTCATTAACAACTTGATTTGGTTCTAGTTGACTTCAGTATTTTAAATGTCTTTTACTCTAAAGCAGTGGTAATAGTTGGCAGAAACGTGGCCCCTATTTGCTTGCAGCGGGCATACTGTAGATCTGCCGAATGAAGGCAAAGCATACATTTATTCCACCACTTTCTTACTCGTCAGCTATTTTCTATGATTTGGGTCCTGGCAGGCAGCAAGAGTGGTAGTTATGTCCTGTGTCACTCATAACTAACACCCAGCACAGTGGCGCATATACATAAACCAATGGTCCATAAACACCTCCTTATTAACTTACTGAAGAAACAGAAAACGTGGTATGACCTTCCATAATTATCTCTTTAAATGACACATTAGAAGTCACTCTTAGCACAATGCTATACATGTGCTCCCCTAAAACTTAATTCTGGGTTCTGGAGTTTTTAAAATTCCAGAATGTTGAAGACTGCTTTCCACTGTAGGTCCTGGGAATCCTGTACAGGCTCTTTTGACAGATTTTATAAAAGCAGATAAACTGTTCTTAAGACCATAAACCCTATAGTCTAACAAAAGGGCTTACCTAATAAGAAATGTTCCTGACATCCAGAAATCACCTGTCAGCCAATATTTTATTGAAAGTTCTAAGAGCATAAAAGAAAAAAGACTTTCAGCTATGATGAATATATTTGTGGCATATAAAAATCCCTATCAAGAGGAGGAGAAATGGGAAGCCAAGAGACAAGGGTGCCAGGGAGATCATCACTGTAACCTTTTTCACACCTTTTGACTTTTGTATCGTGTGAATTATTAACTAGTCAAAGAAATAAATACATTAGGATCTTTTTTTACCAATCAAAAGTAAAATTCCCACAAGAATCTCTGAGATGCTAAGTTTTATAAAAGAGGGACTGGTAAGAAGCAGCTCAAAGGAACAAATACTCACAGCCGAAGCTCCTCGAAGGATTTCACTGAGTAGAGGGGGGACTTTGGATCCCGCTGCAGGACTTCCACTTGGTTTGTGTTATCGACCAGGTTGTTTCTGATCAGCTTGTTGAGTAAGGACTGGGCAGCTCTGTCCTCTGTCAGGAAGAAACGTGTAGATTTTCTTCATACTCACCTGACAAACTCTGTCCTTGTGATCCCCCACCCCTGCATGGGGCATTCTCTAAAAAGGCTATCTATATTCATCTCCATTTCCTCTCCTCCCTTTCTGTTGAATGTACACTGCATAGTTTTTAATTAAACCTTTCCACTTCCCCTTAGCCCCTGTCAAGTTTGCCAATGATGTCTACACTGCCAAATCAATCCAACAGACAATATTTAGTTGTCTTAATCAATTTGTTACCTATATTTAAATCCCTACTTTGGAAACACTTTATTCTGATTTCTGGGAGACACTCTTTGGTCCTTCTATCTCACTGACTGTGTCTTCTCAATCTTCTTTGTGGATTCCTCCTCTTCCTCATCTTACAACTCAGAGTGCCTCTGACTCCAGAACAGCAAGTCCTGGGTCATACTTCGTCTCTTGCTACAGGGTTTCAAAGAGTAGTTCGTTACCTTTCTCTTCTTCATCTGCTTTTTCTGCAGTGACATTGCTTTTGATAACACCTACACAAGAAAACAGCTGTCATAATCAAAAAGGTAAATGTCAAACCCACCCAGAAGGTGGAACAATTTAAATACTAAAACTTATCTAAGTGATCAAAAGGTAAATGGTTGGCATTTCTTTGTGTTCAATAACTTTTTAGTAAGTTTTTAAGTGCATAAAAAAATTTCAAATTTCCAGAGATTTCAGCTGACTTCAAAGTGATCAAAACATCACCTCTGACTTATTTTTCCTAAAATATAGCTTTATATTGGCAAACATAATTAAACATGAGAAAGAAAATAAAGGTATTAAAAATTAAAAGGAAGAGGTAAAATGATCATTTATAGAATGTGTAACTGTAAACTTGGAGGACTAAGTATCAACTTAAGTACACAGAAATCAGTTGCTTACATAAACACAAACAGATATAATTGAAAAAATCCTATTTATAATAGCAACTAAAAAAAATAAAATACTGCACCCAGAAATAAAGTTAACAAAAAATATGCAAGACTGACATGAAAAAAACTTTAAAACACTCATAAAATAATGCAAAGAGATACAGCTAAGAAGCCCATAAATAAATTAAATAGGATTAGAAGATGTTCACTTAACCCAAAAGAAGGCCGGAAAAAGAGGCAAAGGAACAAAATCTGAGGGGACGAATAGAAAACAAATAGTAAAATTGCTAACCTAAACCCAATGACATCAATAACTGCATTAAATGTAAATAGATAAAACACTAATTAAAAGACAGAGATTATTAGAATGGACTGAAAAAAACAAGATCACATTGTCAGTTGTCTACAAGAGGCACACTTTATAAAGACACAAAGAAGCTGAAAGTCAAGGGACACAAAGAGATACGTCATGTAACTAGTAAGCATAAAAGGCTGGATTGGCTCCCATAATACAGAATTCAAAACAAAAAGCATCATGAGGTAAAGGGGTATGTAAAGGGGTTCATTCACCAGGAAGACATAAATGTGTATATACCCAAAAACGTATCTGCAAGACAGATGTGTTTTTTGGACAGAAGTCCAAACTAGACAGAATTAAAGAAAAACAGATTACTCCATAATTGTAGTTCGAAGTTTTAACACCTGTCTTTCAAAAATGAAAAGAGCCAGACCAAACAACAAACAATCAAGACAGAGAAGATCTATTAACTACACTGGCCTGACATTTATAGGACACCATACATAATAACTGAAAAATACATATGCTGCAAAGTCAAAAGGCAAATACAAGTGGCAAAGGTATTATCAGCTTCTATTACAATTAAAGGGTTAATCTTAAAATACAAAGTTCTTCATATTTAGAAAAAAGACAAAAAGCCCAACAGAAAAATGGGCAAATGACACAATCAATCAGTTCAGGGAAAGGATATACAAATTCTTTTAAACTTATGAAAATATTCAACCTTACTGATGAAACACAAATTAAAATATATTACGCTGATCCACCATTTTTAATTTAACAAATCAGCAAAATTCCAAGTTTTTGACTAAAAATTCTGTGGTAAGGCTGCGGGGAAACAGACTCTCATGTTTTACTGATAGAAATATAAATTGGTATAATACTTATGGAGAGTACCTTGAAAATACTGATAAAAACTGCAAATGCATACCTTTGACATCATAAATCCATTTTGGGGAAATTTATCCTATAAATATATTTGCATACGTGTAAAAAGAATTAAGTTCAAGGTTATTCCATGAAGCACTGTTTATAACAGCAAAAGAATGTTACCAACTATCAACAGATAGTTACATAAATTGTGGTGTATCAACACAGTATACTACTATGTAATTACAAAAGAGAGTGAGGAAACCCCATGTACTGATTGGAAAAATTTGCCCAGGTATGTTGTTGAATGAAAGAAAGTAAGTATACTACATATACTATGCCACCTTTTGGGAGGGGGGGAAGAGAAAGGGGGGGAGAGGGGGAGGGGCAGGGGGAGAGAGAGAAATGAACTGTATTTGTAGTTGCTTTTCATAAAGAAACGCTGGTCCTGGCTGGTGTGGCTCAGTGGATTGAGTGCCAGCCTGCGAACCAAAAGGTCGCCCGTTGGATTCCTAGTCAGGATACATGCTTGGGTTTTGGGCCAAGTCCCCAGTTGGGGCATGCAAGAGGCACACACATCAATACTTCTCTCCCTCTTTCTCCCTTCCTTCCCTCTCTCTAAGGATAAATAATTTTTTTTTTTTAGTAAAAGAAACTTTGGAAAAATACTAATAATCCAGTAGAGTGGTTAATTATAGAGTAGGGTAGTATTATGGGTTGAGTTGTGAATTGTGCCCCCCCGCCACACGCCAATTCATATGTCTAAGTCCTAGGGTTGTAACTCAGAAAATGACCTTATTCTGAGATAGGGTCAATGCAGATAATAATTTGTTAAGATGAGATCATTAGGATGGCCCCTAATCCAATATGACCAATGTCCTAATAGAGAGGGGAAATTTGAACACAGATATGCACACAGGGAGGATGCCATGTACAGATGGAAGATAGAACAGGGTGATGCTGCTACAAGCCAAGGAACACCAAAGACTGCCAGGTCCTTCCTCATAGCCCTCAGAAAGAACCAACCCTGCTGACACCTTGATCTTGGACTTCTGGCCTCTAGAACTATGAGACAATAAATTTCTGTTGCTTAAACCACTCAGTTTGTGATACCTTGTTATGGCGGCCCTAGCAAATCAATATAGGTAGAGATTGGGAACCGGGTAAATAGTGGGCCAGGATGAGAAGGCCTTTCACCTGTTTATACTTTCTGAGTTTTGAACCCAGATTAACCTTAAAAAAAATTAAATAAAAAAATTTTAAAGAAATATTATCAAGGGAACAGTGACAATACAACCCAATAGTGATTCTTGATTTTAAGGAGTCAGGGGCTAAATAACATCTAGAAGACTAATGTATCCCCCTCAGTGTGAAACTGACTTTACTGGCTGTCAAATCCAGTGCTGACATTTGCAGAACATGCTAAATGAAAGCTCCTTTTCACATCAAGAGCTATGAGTATGAAGCAGACGCAAACTTGTAGCTTGTATCCAGTTTACAGTTACTAGTGACTCACCATTGGTATCTGGTTTGACTTTCTCTTCCTTGATCTGCAAAGTACTCATCTGAATGGAAATAAAAGAAAACACCTGAGAGCAGAGCCACAGAATTGCCTAATACCATGAATTATGTATTAAGCTAACGTACACAAGTCTATGTGATAAAATAAAAAGAGGGGAGGGTTTTTACCAACTATTAGGAAGCAATGTTTTAAAACATTATATTACATCAGCCTCCTGATAAGTAAATTGGTTAGAACCAGATACCAAGTATGTTTAGGTCTATGTGATACTCACAGCTAGATTAGGGTTCTAGGTTTAAAAAGATCTGAAATCACTTCTGTCTTTTAGGGAAGATGTGATGCTAAACACTACATTGTAAAATTTAGAGTGTCAGAACCATATACCATATCATATTTTTTGACTTCTTTGTGGATAGCTGCCAGTTTTATACCTCTAATCTGTAATCTGATTGTTCTCCTGAACTCCAGTGCCACATTGCCAAATACCCGATGAGTACTATGCAGGAAAAAAGTTAACATTAAGAGACATGACTGCTATTCTTAGGAAAGCCAGCTTGCAAGGCTGTTATCTGGGAATGTGGATTTTGAGAGGGTTCCTACCATTCACAGGACTGTTGAAGGGTTCACTGACTTCATTTACAAAAACATGTGGTTTATGTGCTTTCCTTTGGGAGTCCGGAATTTTGGAACAGGCTAGGCAGAGGATAACTATGTGACAGCCTCCCTCACCAAATCCCAGCCCAATAAAAACTCTAAACACTGAGTCTCTAATGAGCTTCCCTTACAACACTTCACGTGTTGTTACACTCTGTTGCAGAAGGAATTAAGCACAAATGTGAAGTGTCTGGCTTCACTAGAGAGGACTCTTAGAAGCATGTGCTTGGCCCTAACTGGTGTGGCTTATTTGGGTGGGCATCGTCCGAAAGGTCACTGGTTCAATCCCTGATTAGGGCACATGCCTGAGTTGTAGGTTAGGTCCCAGGTTTGGGTGCATACAAGAGATAACTGATCAAGGCTGCTCTCACACCAACGTTTCTCTCCCTTTCTTCCTCCCTTCCCCTCTCTAAAAATAAATAAATAAAGTTAAAAAAAATTAAAGAAAAAAGAAGCTTGTGCTTGGTTTTCTCTAGACTTTGGTCCCATGTACCTCTGCTTTTCGCTAATTTTGCTTTGTATTTTTTCACTGTAATAAATCATAGCTCTGAGTAGAATTATATGCTGGATCCTGAGTCCTCCTAAAGAATCATCAAACTTGGACAACTCCTGGGGACTCCCAACACAGGTATTTACCAAGATGTCCTCCTTACTTTAAATTCAGAACAGTCAAAAGAGAACTCACCATTCTCCATATCAAATCTGCCCTTCTTTCCTCTCTCCTAGTCCTGTTATTAGCACTTCATTAATATCACCTGTGGGGTTTAGGTTGCAAACAGTAATCTTCGCCTTTACCTCCACTTTCTTTTTTTTCTAAATCCTTCCAGTTATACCTCCACAATTATCTCTTGAATCTATTCCCCTCATCTTCATTTTCACCACCCAACATACATCTTCTATCTCTGAGCTATTAGAGTAACTTCCACACTAATCTCCTTTCCTTTAAACATCACTCCTAAATTTTGTTCTCTGCAGTCCAATAAATCTTGCCAGCTCTCAATTTAATGCTGCCAGTATCCTTAAACACCCCCAAACTAACCAAATAAGGCAAGTTTTGTAAGTTCTTAGTTAAGGTCCAAAGTACGCTCACTACAATATTTCTATATTGCTCCTACTACAACCCAATAATCTCAAGATGCAGCGAAAAATGAGTTCTGATTCCTGCTCTCTAGGCAAATATGCATTCTATTTTCCAAAAATGTCTTTTTTCCCAAGATGTGCATCCTCTTTTGTGTATTCTATTTTCCTAAAATGCTTTTCACCTCCATCTTTCTTAAAATAACTCAATCTCAAATGTAAGCTACTTGAAAAGTAATTTCCCTGGTTTTCTTACTCATAAATGTCTTCTTCGTGCTCAGAGTTCAGTTACCACATTATTCTTACCATTTTCACAGCACTTCCACATTCTAGCCTTCCTAACTAGACTATGAAGTTTCTTCCTATTCTCCACTGAATTCAGCCCATTTCAAATATCTGCTGACAAATTGGCAACCCCCCAAAAGCAATTAAAGGGTGATTTGATAAAAAATGTAATTTGGGCATTAAAAAGTTATAAGATTTTACCCTACAAAAACAAAACACCCCCCCAATACCAAAAAACCCAACTACATTCCTAAAATCGTCATTAGCACTAAACGAACCTACATTTAGATATAACAGAAAATCACAATTTACACTATAATTACCCTCCAGTAGACTGGATCTTCATTAATCAAACAACACGTATATGAAACTAAATGTCATTTTAAATATTAATGAAACAATTTGCAGTGCCTCCCGCCAACATCTGTAGTAGACTGAAATATATAAAAACCTGTATCCGGGCCCTGGCTGGTGTGGCTCAGTGGATTGACCACGGGACTGCAAAGCAAAGGGTGGCGGATTGGATTCCCAGTCAGGGCACATGCCTGGGTTGCAGGCCAGGTCGCCCGTAGGGGGCACGGAGAGGCAACCACACTGATGTTTCTCTCCCTCCCTTCCCCTCTCTCTAAAAATAATCTAAAAAAAAAGAAAAAATCAACAAAACCCCGTATCTGTTATTCTGCTGAAACCACAAACTGCCAACCATGCTAATTTAAGCATGGATCTAAAAAAAAAAAAACGGTTAAAATAAGAGTAGTACACACTCGTTCTACTCTTGATGGGAAAGAGAATCAGCATCTAAATTTGCCTTTCGTTGATAACCTCACTCAGATGAAATCCAGGAAAGACAGCATACGTAGCGGGGACAGGTTCGCCACAGAATAAAAGTCTTTAATTGGCCCAGATGAAAAGAAAAATCTTGATGCTGATCTCTCTAGGCGCAAATCATTACTGATTTCCTGGTGGGTCCCCGGCCTGCCCCATTCGTGGGACTCCCTGGATTCGAAGCAGGGTGCTTTTGGGCCCTCCTACTTCCCTCTCCCCTGGAGCTGAGGCCACTAACCGACTTGACGGCCGCTTCCTGCTCGTCCACTGCCAGGGCCCACGAGTCGGTGGCCATGGTCCGCAGGGAGGGAGGCTGGCACTCGAAGAAATCCACCGCACTGCGCGCGAACACCAAGCCCTATCCCGCCGCGGGCCCGAGAGTCACACTCACGCGGACCGGAAACAGAGGTGCTGAAAAGTGACGTCAGTTTCTGCCTGGCGTGAGACGTCACCATTCCGCGCCTGGCCGACCTCGGACCGCGCCTTTTCCCGTCAGGCGCAAAGCCGGGGCGAGCTTCCTCGGGCGTATTCTCCCGACTTCACCCTGAAATAACCGAAGTTTTATTTTCAAACTTGCCATGTCTCGCTAAATTTATAAATCTTTGAACTCTAAAGCCTTACACAAGGGAAAGTGTTATGAGAATACTATACGGTGTCAGTCTCTACTATTAACGCGGAAACAGGTAAGATAACAAAAGCAAAACGAAACCGAAAAACCCTTAAATCTCCCTCTCCGCTCTCGCCCCCACTTCATAATCTCACCACTGCAAAAAATACAACGGCGGTATCTTTTTCTTCTGGGCCATTTCAGTCTATTCATACCCATCACAGCACAGGTATTTTACATAGTCCTAAGCAAAATGTACATACGATTTAAAATTTGACTTTTTTATTAAGCGATTATTTGTAAATGTCATTTTTAAAATCAATGTAATGGCATAATAGTCTATCAAGTTCCTGTCACATAAATTGTCTAAATCCATTCTGATGTTTTAGCATTAATTGATTATTATCGATTATTGATAATACTTAAGCGAGCATTTCCACGCCATCAAAAATCGTCGTTTGTTGCCAATTTACTTTTTGTCTCTCCCGGCTAACATATGAAGTCTTATTTATTTATTTGCTTATTATTATTATTTTTTTAGAGAGATAGAGGGGAAGGGAGGGAGGAAGAGAGGGAGAGAAACATCAGTATGTGGTGGCCTCGCGCGCGCCCCCTACTGGGGACCTGGCGCCCAACCCAGAAACGTGCCCTGACTGGGAATCAAATCAGCGACCCTTTGGTTTTCAGGCCACTCAATCCACTGAGCCACACTAGCCAGGGCCTAGAATCTGTACTCTTTAAAGTGCTTGTTAATAAGCACTGACTTTATATTTTTTAAAGATTTTATTTATTTCTTTTCAGAGAGAGAGGAAGGGAGGGAGAAAGAAAGGAAGAGAAACATAGATCAGTTGCCTCTAGTATGCACCCTGACTAGGGACCCAACCTGCAACCTGGGCTTGTGCCCTGACTGGGAATGAACTGGCAACCTTTTGCTTTGCGGGACAGTACCCAACCAACTGAGCCACACTGGTCAGGGCTCTAGGTCTTGATTTTGGATTAGATGTATGAATTTGTTAAAACTCGTAGAACTGTACACCTTATTTTATTGCACTTCATTTTATTGTCTTTCACAGTGTTGGGTTTTTTACAAATTGAAGGCAAGACCCTCCACCAGCAAAAAGATTACAAACTCACTTTATTGCCATACCCGCTTTATTATGGAGGTCTGGAACCAAACCCACAATATCTCTGAGGTATGCCTGGATTTAAAATGTCATTTTATTATATATAAATTATACCTTTCAATAACATTGATTTACAAAGCAAAAGAAAAGGAATGAACTATTAATACATGCAACAACACAAATGAGTGATTTGCTATGTCAGACATTATGCTGAGTGAAAGAATCCAGACACAAAAAGAGTACATGGTACATGGTTTCATTTATTTAAATTCAAAACAGGTATATCTAATCTATAGTGTTAGAAACTAGAACAGTGTTTGCTCGGGGGTGGGCTGCAGTGAATAGGACTGATTGGACGGGCACAAGGGAACTTTAAGGGGTGATAAAATGTTCTGTATCTTAATTGGAGTGATGCTTACACGTGTGTGTACAATCGTCAAAACTCATAGAACTGTCCACTAATATCTGTACATTACGTTGTATGTATATGTCAATTGAAAATGAAATAGACAACACATTGTAATGAAAAAGTCAAAGTTTAAAAAATACTAGCAGTAATAAATTTAATTTACTTGTGGAAAAGGTGGTGGGGGCTAAGAATGTTTTCTCAGCTCTTAACCACTTATTAAAACAGAGGGCATGCACACGCTATGCTACAGAAGTGAGAATGCCAAATACCATAATATCTTCCCAAAGGACTAGTATAATTCTCAGCATCGTCACCGACAGTGAGCTGCTGCTAGGAGACAGCACCATAGTCCCATTCCATGTTGGGCAGCAACCCTGGGGGAGACTGCTAATTGGCTTTCTGAGGAATAATGCTCCTTCTGTCCTGCTGTTGAAGTAATCATTTTTTGGAAAAAGACACAAAACTAGCCCTGGCTGGTGTGGCTCAGCGCCAGCCTACAGACCAAAAGGTTGCCGGTTCGATTCCTTTCAGGGTACGTGCCCGAGTTATGGGCCAGGTACTGAGTTGAAGAGTGTGCGAGAGGCAACGGATCGGTGTTGCTCTTGCACATCAATGTTTCTCTTCCTCTTTTCCTCCCTCCTTTCCCCTCTCTCTAAAAAGAAAAGAAAAGAAAAAGACATAAAACTAGATTTTTAGGTACCTCTCCCTCTACTCTTTATCTCAAATGTCTACACAGCAAAGCTTTCAGCAACACTAAAAGACTCAGCTGTAAGTTCTTTGTGGCAGAGGCCTATAGAGCAAAAATTGAAGTCTTGGTGCTCACTGCCCTCTCTCCATTGATACTTCATTACAAAGTGCAGCTACTCTAGCACTGAGACGGTGATTCCTACGTTGCTTCCACTGAAACACAATTCTTAGAGCTAAACATGGTCACCAGAATTGAGGGTAGGATTTTAAAAAAATTTCTGTCCTTTTTAAAAAAAAAAGATTTTATTTATTTTAAGAGAGGGGAGGGGAAGGAGAAAGGGAAGGAGAGAAACATCAATGTGTGGTTCCCTCTCACACACCACCTAACTGGGGACCTGGCCTGCAACCCAGGCATGTGCCCTAGACTGGGAATCAAACTGGCGACCCTTTGGTTTGCAGGCCTGCGCTCAATCCACTGAGCCACATGAGCCAGGGCCAGGGTAGGAAATTTTTTAAAGATTTTATTTATTTATATTTAGAGAGAGGGAAAGGGAGGGAGAAAGAGAGAGAGAGAAATATCAATGTGTAAGAGGTACATTAATCAGTTGCCTCTTGCATACCCCAACTGGGGACCGGCCTGCAACTCAGGCATGTGCCCTGACTGGAAATCGAACCAGCATCCTTTCAGTTTGCAGGCTGGCACTCACTCCACTGAGCCACACCAGCCAGAGATTTTTGTGAGCATTGGGTTTGTAGGACGTTTACTGACATTTCTCATTATTTCACTTCCTGCGCGTATAACGAGACTGATTGGCATTTGTTTAATCCAGCTGAGGCTGTCAGGAAGGTCTAGGCTGAGGCTCCAACTGGGAGAATGAAATCACCCAGCCTGTTTGAATCAGATCTGCCAAGGCTACCACTTCCTCCCCTCTGCTAGCACTTATATTCCAAAAAAAGGGCATCCAGCCTGAAGCCAGTGAGAATCCCACTCATGGGAAGTGTATGTTTTCCTAGGTAGCCTCCTGTCATGAGTCGGATTGGGTTAGATGGAGCAGTTATAATGAGTTAACATTTTTTTAATGCATCTTCATGGTTTACTTGAATCACCCTATTTGAATCTCACAGCTTTCCTGTTATCTCCATTTTACAAGTAAGGAAATTGAGATTCAGGGAAGTCGACTTCCAAGATCATGTGGCCTAATAAGTGGCAAATATAGTATTTGAATTCAGGGTAACCCAATTTGAGAAAGCAATGGGCAACAAAACTGAAAACTGAGGGTGGAATGAGAGACCAGCTTTTTTGAAACCCAGGACTCTGGTCAAGAACCCAGCCGGCAACCAACTGGCTGAGCTGAGGCCAGCAAGCCAGCCAGTCATCAGAGGGCGTTAGCCTTTTCTGGAATACTTCTAACTGGCCATTTGGGCCTGAAATCTTGCTGAGAAACTGAGTGAACTTGAACTGCATCTTACTGTCTGATCGCACGATGATTTCGTCTTCACTCACTTGTGAGTTCCATGGGCAGAGACCTTACCTGTTTTGCTCACTATTCGCTTCCTAGCACCTCCTCCATAGAAACGACACAATGAACAACTGTTGAATTATGGAGTACAAATCAATAAATGAGTTAGCTGCCGGCAGATAAACATCTCTCATCATCAGGCCAGGCTCCGTCACATTATCATTCGTTCTGTGTGAGCAAGTGCAGGGAACTCACAATGCTTCTCCCTTGCTCTCTCGCAAATCAATTTTAAAAAATGGCCAGATACTTCATAGCTCCTCCCATAAGGAGATGAAGTTTATTTCCCCACTCATGATATCTGGGCTGGTCTTGTGATTTGTTATGACCAAAAGAATATGACAGAAGTCGTTGAGGAAGGTCTAAGCCAAAGCTTCATGAGAACTTGAACCTCCTGATCTCTCTTGGAAGCTGGAGACTGTCTACCTTGCTGCGAAGATGAATGATCATGTGGGGGGATCCTGTTATCTTCCCAGCTAAGCCCAGACATCAGCTAGGAGAATGTAGCTGCATGAGTGAGCCTGAGAGAGACCAGCAGAACCACCCAGAAACCCTCAAAATTGTGAAAAAGTCATTGTTTTGGGGTGATTTGTTATACTGCAATGGATAATAGGTACAAAAGGAGTTCACGATTATTGGTTGAGGGGTCAGGGAGGAAGATTCATGATGAATTCAGGTTTCTGGGTTGAGCAACAGGCAGTCGTAATGCCATCTTGAGAGCCTAAGTTAGGAGAGGAGCCAAGAACAGAGCATGGATTTTATAGATTGGTAGTTTCTGGTGGTGGTAATAGATGATGAGATCAGTTTTGGATATGTTGAGTGCAGAATTCCTGAAAGACATCCCAAGCGCAAGTGTCATGTAGGCAGTGTTTCTACAACCTTGGAACTCAAGAATTGAGTCTTGGAATAGATTCAGGAATTGCCAGTAAGAATGAACAAGATTGTCTGCGGGAGAGAAAGAGGAAGAAATGGCCCAAAACAGCTGTAAGGAACAGCAACATTTAATGGTGAATGGAAGAGGAGCATGCCAAGGAGACTGAGAAGTATCCAGAGAAAAGGAAGACCAGTAGATGTGGTATATCACTCTCATCACCAGAAAAGTGGTTAGAAGAAGGTATATCCATAGCATTAAACGCTGCTGAGGAGTCAAATACAATAAAAAAGTATTTGGTTTGTTTGGTTGTTGTTTTTTTTTTTGTATTAATAACATGCAGGTTGGTGTCCTTGATGAAAGCTGTTTCTGAGGAGCAGTGGGGCAGAGGGATAAGGAATGGGACTCAGTGCGTAGAAGCAATTTTACAAGATTTTTGGTCATTAAGGAGAAATGTAAGGTTGGAGAGGGAGGGTTGGAATTTAACTAGGTGGTATGTTAAAACATCACCAAGAAAATTAATGGGTAAACCTTGAGGAAATAGTGGTTAAGTGAAACAAGCCAGACACACACACACTCTCTCTCTCTCTCTCTGTCTCTCTCTCTCTCTCTCTCTCTCTCTCTCTCTCTCTCTTATAAGAAGTACTTAGGAATAGTCAAGATCATAGAGACAGAAACTAAAATGATGATGGGCTGGGGCTGGGGAGATCATGGGAATTGTTTATTGGGTATGGTTTCCATTTTACAAGATGAAGAGTTATGGAGATGGATAGTGGTGATGGTTGCACAACATTCTGGATGTATTTAATACCACCAAACTGTACACTTAAAAATAGCTAAGATAGTAAGTTTTACGTTTACCACAATAAAAAACAACTGGAAAAATTGGGGGCTGGGTGAACCAGCTAATGGGGTGGGAAGAGTTGCATATAGGAGAGTTGTTGGAGCAAATCCTAAATGCCACAGGAGAGAGAATTTAGTGCAGGTAGAGAAATTTAGACAGTGGGAATACTTCTGTTTGTAACAGAAGGAGAGGGAAAGAGAGGTGTGCTTGGAGGTAGGGCTGGTGGTGGAAGGTTGAGGGTGTCACCTTGTGTTGACTGTTTACTTGGATGAGGGAAATTATTTGCTGAAAACTGAGAGAGATAACTGAGTTGGAAGTCTGAGGTGAGTCTTGAAATGGTCCCTGAACAGAGTGGGGGAGTTCACCAGAAAGGACAAATGATCCGTGACATGAGAGGCACTGCAGCTTTTTCTGAAGTTGTCCCCTCCATTGATATTAAATATGAAATCAGATAAGTAGAACAGTATTTAATTTCTCCCTCCAGCATAGCCCTGCTTGCTCTAGAAATAACAAAGCAGTACTGAAACACTGGAAGCTGTTTTGTTGCTAAACCTGGACTCAAATGGCATTGGTTTATTAGTATTATTTCCATGCAAATTTAGAAGCTGTTGGTATTTGAGAGGAACACAGACCAGGTAACAATATACCTAGCACACAGCCACGCAGCCTGACCAGGGGCTTACTTATGTCCTTTCAAGTCTTAAGTTTGGAGACATTTGCTTTCAGGGATAGAACCTAAGACTATTTAGCTTTTCTTCAACTGGAGAATTTCAAGGATCGGAAGCATATGGATGAGGATATAACAGAACAGTTGTAAAGACTCACAAAATGTATACTAGTACTTCCAGGAGAGCTCCATCTAAACACTCCCCTGCCTACCCATTTCCTCTGTGAGAAGGAAATGGCTGTAGTGCTGGGCAATAAGGCTACACTAAAGAAAGGTCTGCCACCCAACCACCTCTGCCTATTAGATATTGATAAAGCAGGGGCAGTAAGTATCTCATCTGGGCAGCAGACATACCAAACAGCTAGCACTGTCAGGCTTCATTTAATATTCTTTCCTTCACCTACTCCTATACCCCATTTTACTTTTAGAACTACTATGTAATTAGAACTACTATGGAGAATTCCCTTGCTCTGCTGAATACTAATACCAGAAAAGTTTCTAAGCCAAGACAGAAGCATCCAACTGGCTGGAGAGAAGGCAGAAGGTAGGAGGGTGACAAACATCCCCCAAGCAGATCCCCACAACCTCTCACTTCCCACTAGGTGTTTTGTGTGTTTTTTTAAAAATAATTTTTCTTAAAATTGATTTGAGAGAAACATTGCTTTGTTGTTCCACTTATTTATGCATTCACTGGTTGTTTCTTGTGTGTGCCCTGACCAGGGATTGAACCCACAACCTTAGTGTATTGGGACAATGCTCTAACTAACTGAGGTAGCCAGCCAGGGCTCCCACTGGGTGTTTGAAGCTGGCCTGGGAAGTCCTGTCCCACATTCAGGAATAGGGTACTGGAGCCTTCTAGCATCAGCCCCTCAGGTTCCCTCACCTCCATTATATCATTTTTGGAAGGTGCTGCAATCTCAGTCCACCAACAGAATAAGCAACATTTATTCTCAATCAGAAAAGCAAAGTCAGGTAAAACTGCAGGGGTTCCGAAGAACCTGATATCTATCCAGGACCAGGAGATACCTGAGGAGGGTCCCTGAAATCTCCAACCGTTTGGGTGATGTTGGTGAAGGAGAGGAGCCAGTCCCTTTTTGCAAAGGTGACAGGCCTGACATCATACAGGCTGTGTAGGAGACTCAATCATGATGTCACCTGTTCTTTCCAAGCTTTCCCTTTGGGTTTCTCCCCAAAATTATTTTGTATAGTGCATTTAATTATTAAGTCACCAGTCCTCCGTGGATTAACAATAAATAGATTAAAAAAGCCTGCCATTCTTCCTCTGTAATATCCGTCTAGTCTATTTCTTCTGTATTCTCAATACAACAATGACATCATGGCACTTGCTGAGTGATGGGACTGATGAAATATTCTTCTAAATGGTTCCTTAGACTCTAGCCTTTTCCAGCTCCAGTATATCCTGTGTACCTCTGCTAGACCAGTTTTCCTACTCCCACACCCCAGAAAACGATTTAATCACTTCCTGTGTTTTAAGAATCTATGATAATTTACTGGTAAATCCAAATCCTGTTCAGTCAAATCTCCATCTTCTACCTAACAAGTCTTTTCTCTGCCCACATGATTAGGCTGCTCACCTTATTACCCTTCCTGTATACTGTGTTTATCCTGGTGAAATTACTTTAGTCTTCAAAGGGCTAGTTTACCTAAAGCACTCTTGTCACTTCAGATCCCACTTTTCTATGATGAGCACACTCCACCCCTTTATGAATCTTCTCTAACCTCAGAAATCCTTACCTAATGAATACCAATGGCACTTTGAGGGAAATGGCCTTCAAGTTAAATAAAGAAGAGATGGGTACAACAAAGGGAGAAGACATTTCTGAGTCCTATTTTTATTCCTTTCCTAGGACTAGAAGAATGTAAGGTCTTTGTATTTGCTGGCACCTACTTTCTTTCTGATTACCGTATTTTGCTGTGTATAAGGCGCACCCCACGTTTTTGGCCCAAACTTTCAGGGGGGAGAAAAAGCTTCGTTTTAATTTTTTAGTCACTTTTAAATTTTTATTTATTTATATATAGATACTTGTTTTTTGTATTATATAGGAGCTTTAGCATTTATTTTTTAACATATGTATGTTATTATTGCTTTCTAGAGTTATACTTTTAACATATAAGCATAAATAAAATTAAAAACATTATTATATAGATATCTATATAGATAAAAACATATAGTACTACCCATGTAAAATGTGCATCCTTAGTTTTCCCTTAAAAAATTGGGCAAAAAAAGTGCGCATTATACATGGCAAATACGGTAGTTAGCCAGAGTCATCTGGTTTACCAGCAGGAAAATGGGAATGTGAGCACCCCTCTGGCAACTGAGTAGGGCCCTTGGTCTGTGGAGCCGTCCCAACTACTATGTTGGAGTGTCAGCTTTGAAAGGGAACTATAATATAAGGTGACGACTATCTTATGGAATAATATGTGAGTCTTATGTATGATTACTAATATCAGCAACCAAAACATGTTTCATTCTTATAGTCAATGATATCTTAGTAACATGAACATGTCACAATTAAGTTGTTAATATTAGTAAAGAATACATCAACCGTTGATTAGTTCTTATGCATACAGCCAATGAATGACACTAAAAAAAAACAATAAAATCCGTTATGTATGGATAATGAACATATCCTGAATCTTTCTTTGGACCGAAATCTCCTTTTCCCAAGTGAACTTCTGTGTTCTAGGGCACGGTTTATCATTACCTATATAGGAACTTACTAAAAACAGTAGAAGCTCTGGGGACTGAAGTTCACCAAGGGCTCAATACGTTTTACATCATTGATGTCTCAAAATTGGACATAGTCACAGAGGCAGCTGAGGTCCATTGAGCCCTGGGAGTCAATATTGGAATATGGTCTCCGAAGGTGTATGGACTGCAGTGACACTGGGGAGACATTCTAGAGCCATCCATGACAGTGAGTCTTACCTTTTTAAAACACACACACTCCTTTAGGAGTCTCTCCCCAAGAAGATGCATTTAAACTCAAAGTACTACATATACTTCAGGCTCCATGAAACCCATCCAGTGAATTCTAAGGTGTCTGAGCCCCCAGATTAAGAACTGGTGATCTTGCCCCAGCTGATGTAGCTCAGCAGATTGAGCGCTGGCCTGCGAACCACAGCATTGCTGGTTCGATTCCCCAGTCAGGGCACATGCCTGGGTTGTGGTCCAAGTGCCCAGTAGGGGGTGTTCGAGGGGAACCACACACTGATGTTTCTCTCTCCCCTTCCCTCTCTCTGAAAATAAACAAGTAAATAATCTTAAAAACAAAAAAAACTGGTGATCAAGATTTCTACCAGATACCCATTTAACTCCTACTATTGAAGAGTCTGAAGCACTTCCCTTCCCATTTTCATGCCCAGATTTAAGGCAACTCAATAGATGGATTATGTATTGTGAGAAGGTGAGGGTATGCTTGGCGTGCAGCCTTGTGAGGTGTTAACAGTCCTTTAATTATTGCCTGTGTTTCTATTTATTTCAGGTTTGGTCCATAGGACTTCGAGGGGGAGGGGTGTTAAATTTCTTTCCTATAAGACTCCCAGGGTTGGTCAGAGCTGGCCAGAAGCATAGAGAAGACTCTGTAGTGCCCAACAGAGGAATATGGAGGACTGGCAGTGTCAGTCTCTCTGCAGTATCTGTAATATTAGATTAAGGTAACCACCTGGAAGCTGGTAGTGGCCTCTTCCTTTCCCAGGAGACAGATCTAGCCCTAAAACACAGAAACACCAGGAAGGTCTGGGATGGTATTAGTTCTCATCACAGAAAACCCCTGTTCCAAGCCTGGTCCTGGGTAAAGTGGCCATTCTGTATCAAAGTCTAAGAGCAGAAGAGGACTCCTTTCAGCTGGGGTTTCATATTCTTGCAACTCAGTCTCATCTTTGCACTGTCACCTTGTGGATACCAATAGTCTTGTCCAGGTGTGAAGGAATGTCCATTACTATTATTTGCTCTAACTACTCTGCACAAAGATGAGAAGTAAGGATGGAGTAAAGGTCTTGGCAATTACTCTTGCCTTGGACAGATGAGTGGCTGTGGTCCACCTAGTCCCTTAGTTGTACTTGTTTGTATTACAAGCACTAAAGACAAATGTTCAGTACCCCTTTATAATCAGGATGCCAAATATTTGAACTCATTCCCCAGCTCTTACAAAACTTGCCTTCAGGGATCTGAAAACAAAGGAAGAATTTGTGACTACTGCGGATTACTTCTGAAGCTGGCCATTCATGATTTGAAACGAGTTTTCACAGAGAATCCAAACCTCAGATCACCTTTTATTTGCCTGGGGTTACTAAGGGGTTAAGGTGATGGTAGGAATGTAAAAGAGATAGGCAATTGCCTGCGAAACCATGTTTTATGGCACGCTAGAGCCAGCACTAATTCTCCATGATGACTTCCTCACAGGACTTGCTCATGCACAAGCAAGGGACCCACCAGTAATCAGAGGTGCACTGCACACAGGTTGCATGTGCTGAGAACAGGTCATGGTCCTGCAACACAAACTTGCATACGCTAAAGATCCCAGGTTGTCATTTTGGTCCATGCTTAGCAAATCTCGTCCTGCTGTGGGCCTTAGGAAAGAGTGGCCTTACAACACTCAGATGAGCTTGCCCACCCCAAACCCAAAGCAGCAGCTCTTAGGTCTCTTCTGCTGCCTCACATCTTACTCCAGACATGGTGGATGGCTTACACACCTATCGTACTCGGGCCTCTCTCTGTGCTCCCTCTTCACCTCTATTCTGTCACTTCCACTAGGGCTGGGGCTGGCCTGAACACTACTACCCTGCGAACAGGTAGCAGCGGCCAGATAGCTCCTAAGCAAGTGATTAGCCATGATATCTAGATTAGTGTAACAATGGGGAAAACGCTGGCCAAAAAAAAGACGGAATTTCCAAAAAGTAAATTTCTGTGTATTCACGCCTAATCTTCAAAAGTTGTGTCAGCGATTGTTTCTACCTTCCCCCATCATTTGCACAATTTCTGTCAAGTCCAAACGTAATTTAAAATGAGGTAGGTAGTTTCTCTCTACTTGTGCCTTCCTCTTCGTGGTGACTATTGAGGCCTGTAAGTGAAAGCACTAGTCTCCCATGTAGGGGGAGCGCCAAGGATGGGCACCAGTGACTGGCAGAGCTTCTCAGTTGGCTATTTTCTCAATCTCGTCCAAGTCATCCGTGTCCAATCTTTCTATTTTCTTATCTGAGGAGAAAAAAAAGATCAACAAAGAGTTACTGTGGAGACACACACCTAGGGG
>PVJD01015158.1:0-26079 GCA_004026545.1 Mormoops blainvillei | reverse complement strand
AAGGAAGGAAGGAAGGAAGGAAGGAAGGAAGGCAGGCTCTATGCAGTTCCATGAAATAAAGAACCAAGCCCATGATTAGCGTATTTTAAGATCCTGGAGGCTTCTTTTTCAAAATAGTTCAGGCCAAGGATCTGAGTGCCCTGATGATTTGAGCCACTGTATGAGGGTTGTTACAATGCCTTTTTCAGAAGTTACCTGCTTACAAGATAACACCTGCAAGATGCAGGTGCAGTAAGATGATCGCAATACCTGGCTCCGGAATAAGGGACCAACTGTCCTGGTCTTCCCGGGACAGAGAGGTTTTCCCAGGATGCAGAACACTAAAACTGGGGAAGCTCTGGGCAAACTGGGATGAGTCAGTCACCCACTTCAGAAGCAAGAGAAGCAGAATAGTTGGGGGAGGGGAGGGGGAAGGACAGGTAAGAAGAAAGTAAAAAGAGGAGTTGGAGACAGGTGAGCCAGATTCTACATAGGAGCTTAACTAGTAAGAATACTAATGATGAATAATTACATGTAAGGGGCTCTCTCCAAATGAGTGAACTTTGTAGCTTCAGGGCATTCATTGTTTTGGAGGATTGGTTTTCTAGAATATTCTACAATCTTCCTTATTCAAAAGATGGTCTGTGTTATTTAACATTTCTTTGTGTGGCACACACTCTTCCTGGTAGGATGTGCTTTTAAAAGTCCATTAAACCATCAGTTACTGCTTTCTGGGGCCAGAAGTTCCCAAGCACCATCTAGGTTTCTGCTCCTGATCTGCTGTGTTGAGAAAAACAGATAATTCGTCATGCAGACCACATAACCAATATCAGAGTGCCAAGCAGGCCAGGAACGTGCAGGGAAGACACAGAAGACATGCCTGGAATGCAGGGGTTTTACGGTGACTGCCTTCATTTGCAGAGATCTTTTTTATTTCAGGTTTGAGATTATGTTCTGAGAGATCGATGTTGTTAAGGGGTCCAATGTCTAAGAAACTATTCAATTTGACCAAAAATTTGTTGAGGAACTGTTATATGGTTGGTGTTGGTTACTCAAAATTTTAAACCTGGACTTTGTCGGTAGCAGATCATGGTTCGGAAAATGGGCAGTACATGTGTGTGTTCACTTTATCTTACACTTGAGAAAAGTGACTGAGCTTTAGATAGAAAAGAATTATGTATAGCAGTAACTACCGATTACGGAGTACTTACGACCTACGAGGTGCTGTGCCAAAGATGTAGTTCTTGCCCTCCATGTAAAGAAAGCCTTGCTTAATTAAATATTTTTTCAGGGATGTTACTGTGGAGTCAGATATTTTTGTAATGTCTTATTAGGAATGGTTTAAGTTGATTTTGTCAAAACTCTGTTGCCATGGAAGCTGCTGTTCCGTTTCTTTATGTTAAATGACCCCTTGGACTCTAGACTCTGCTCAGATTAGGTCTGTGACATCATCTTCGCCTCATCACCTCCTCAATCCTGACACATGATCTGAAAGACATCCCTGGGGCAAGTATCTGGGTTTGCTCCTGTACAACAAACACATGAATCAAGTTTCACACTGGAGGATATATATGTTTTGTTTTTTTTTTCGGCTTTCATATTTCTAATTTTTGCTAATATACATCTACATCTGAAGTCCCAGTGAAGCAACTTTTTACTTGATCCTGCAAACAAAGAGTGTGTTTCACTAAATAGCATGTAGGGGTGTCCTCAAAAGTAGCTGCATGAGGCACTTAGACACAGACCAGTAAAAACAGATTATTTATCAACAGGGAAGTTCAAAGGCAAGTGTGCACATATCCCTAACCAAACAAAGTGCTCTCAGGTGCCAGCCATTCATGTGAAAATGAGGGAAGGTTGAATCGACTTATGTGGGGTTTTCTCCTGTCCTGTCAGAAGCCCTTTGGGTGGCCCAGAGACCCATGAAGTTCTCTCTGGTGTTTCCGGAATCAGCTGGAAGTTGCAACCCCCATCCCTTGGGCACACTCAGTCAGTGAGGCAGCTGAAGATGCCTCAGAGTTGCCATAGAAACAGAAAGAAGCATCGAAGCACACCTCTCCTGCAACTCCTTCATTTCATCTGAGTAACTTGACTCAAGAACCAAAAATAAAAAGTGCACGGGGATGTAATTACATAAAAAGCTGTGTTCAGTTATAATAAACACAGTGTGTACTTTTGCTCAGTCTGCAGCTCGCTTCTCCCCTTCTATTTCAAAACATTTGAACTATTCCAGCAGGAGTCTTCATTTAAGCTTTAATTGAACGGAGGCCCAGATTTTGCCAAGATAACGGTGTGAGATTTTCTTCTGAATCCCTACCTTTCCACCACTCATTCTTGACATCTGAATGTGGAGTCTGCTAACACAAGGTCCATTTCCAGTCTATGTTCATATTGGGCCACCTGGGCTCTCCAGGTCCTTCAGCCTTCAGTTCACTCATCTGTAGGTTTAGGATCATTTGGTAGAATGAGAGAAATGAAGCGGAAGGAGAATGCCGAAGAAGCAGTTAGTGGAAAAGGTTAACGAAATAATTCTCTTCCTCCTTCCCCTTCCCCTTCCCCTCCTCTTTACCCTCCCCCTCCTTCACCTCCTCCTCCCCCCCCTCCTTCTTCTTTCTTCTTTTTAAAAAAATCCTGTTGCTACTTGCAATAAACACTTCCTTTACCATTGGAGAAGTGGGGGAGGGAGAAACAGGCATCTCAGAGTCCCCCTCGCCCCCTACAATGTTTTCTCACTCGAGAGAAAGGGCTCAGAATTTAGAGCAGCTGCCCCTGTCCTCTCTACCTTCGGAGGGGCTGAGGGATTCAGTTTGCTGGAAGGAAAAACGATCTCTTCTTCCTAGTATCCTTTGGTGAAACAGGGCGATCCTGAACCTGCAGGCTGGCATGATTCGGAAAGTGCTTATGTTGCGATTTCCTGCTCGTGATTTGCATGCAGTTGTGTACAGTATAGAATTTACTTAGAAAGGAAAATGCAAAGGTACAAGGCGTGTCTGGTGAGCCAGAACACAATCCTATTTGATGTCTGTGAATACTGCCCGCCCGTGCTCTTGATCTGGAAGTCCAGAGATACCCTCTCGGCATTGCACCCTGTGTGAGGGCCCTCCACTAGGGCTTTCTGCAAAGCAAATAAGCCCTTTATATGAATAAAATATGAAAGAGGTTTTCCCCTTTTGGAGAGCCGGCAAGGCTGCAGGTTCAAGTGTGGCCGGTTCAGCTAGTGCCATTTGTAAAACTAGACTGGGTGTGCTGTTTAAATGCCTACTGAAATCAGCTGCTTGCTTGCAAAAAAAAAAAAAAAAAAAAAAGAAGGGAACTGAAGAGTTACCTTGTGTCTAACGTTAGAAATTTTTCCTTTTATGAACCTAGAATTTGCAGACCTTTTTAACCTAGTGGCATGTAATGGCCACCCAGAGGAGTTTGTTACTGTGTCCATCTTAGGGGGACAGTTACTACATAAATATTTTTAAAAATCTGTGCATTTATAAAGTTGCTCGTTTCTAACAAGGAGGGTCTTGCTAACCACATGGTCATTTGCTTTGCTTAGTAGCTCAATAGGTTTCAGGAGGTAAGTTGAGTAAACCCAGTAGGGGAGGCAGGAGGAAGAAATCCCCACCGAAATATGACTTGCGAGAACAGTTAGGTGCTGTTTCCTGGGGAGTGCGTGCCGAGAACGTCCTTCAATAACTCCTATATATTTCCTGTACAGCCAACATTATTCAATAATGGAGTTTCAGATTATTTTGGAAAAACTCAAAGAGAAGTTGAGGTCTTCTTGGGGTTAATGTGGGGAAAACAACACAAAACCCAACAACAGCAAAAATAAAACAAAAAACCCCAGAAGCAAGCCATCTAAACTTAGAACCAAGCAGATATCTAACGCTGTGTTTGAGGAATGCCCCCTTAGTGGTTATTTCCACGAAGAACAAAGGTCTAGAAATTCTAGATTCATGAAAGCAAAAATTTCTAATTTTAGACACTCAAGAAATTTCTTCAGTTTTTTGTTTGTTTTGCTTTGTGTCTTTTTGTTTTGTTTATAAGGCTGTAGCTGCTTTCAGTAAGCATTTAAACAACATGGCTAGTCCAGTTTTAGAAATAGCACTAGCTAAATGTTCACGCTTTGTTACCTGCAGGTTGCCAGATCACCTTTTCTAGAATTCCATCCTGTCTTTTGAATGTCCTACAGCTCTCTGCTGTGATTCATCATGTCTTTGGTTTTATCCTCTAACTCGGAGGAAAATTGTACTCTCCAACTTTCAAGATCTTGGGGGCTTTCCAGTGCTGAACACAGGTTAATCTGACCCAGCTCCCTGCCTACCTCCCAGCCCAGCCTCCCAGCCCACTGACATTGTTTTCAGTAAATCTTTGGTAGCAGAACTTTTGAAAATTTCTGTCAATATAAATACATATAAAATTTAGCATATATAGTTTCCCTAAAGAAATCTACAATTCTAAGAAATTCTCAAAAGAACTCCTTTAGACTTTGTGCATGGATTTGATTTCTCCCAATCTTGTCATTTCTGTTAAGATGCATTTAACCCCGGTGAGTGAAATATTACATGTAACTGGAATCATCTTCTGCCAAGAAATAGCTGCAAAAAGTAGCCTTTCACAGGTTATTGGAGACTTTTGAGCCTTGGTTTTCTCACTGGGAAATCAAAATAAAAACAGAATTTTGTGAGATTTAAAAGGAGGTAACTTTTGTAAAAGTGCTCCATAAATGATAAAAAGTTTTATGTGTAGAAAATGTGTAGCAATTTTTCACTTTCTAAAATAGATAGTCTTTACTCCAAATTCAAAACATTTAAGTCCACCCACAAAAAGAAAAGACAGCTCTTCCCATTTAGGAAACTTTCACTAAGCGTCAGGCATCTGGAACCATGATAGATGTTGGAGATTCAAAGGTACGATTTTCAGAGAGTTTGCAGTGGAGCGAGGGAGAATGAGAACAACAATTACAGTAATCTAATTTTAGATTTCTATATTTGTGCTCTGACCTTGGCAATCAAGCCAGAAGACCTCCAATACAGTGTCTGTGCAAGAGATGTGAGTCCCCGCTTCTCTGCTGTGGCTGAGAAAATCCATGGTATCACCTGTTATGCTATATGCATTCAACGTCAAGGTCTTGTGGAGTTTTGTTGTTGTTGTTTGTTTGTTCCCTTTTTGTACTGGGGTGTATAAGGTTGACATTTAGGCACCTGGACCCTGGCACCATGTGAAGTAAAGGTGTTGTTCTTGGCAAAACTCTCGGTAACAAACCTATCGGATTACAGAGTGGATTTCCTTTTTCTTGGGGCATTGGACGCTATTCAGGGGGCAGGAGAGAGAGGATCTCACAGCTTGTTGGGACATGCTGGTCGTTTCTTAGCCTTGTTCCTTAGCCTTTTCCCAGAAAAGAGTGTAGTCTCCTGGCAGACCTCCTGGTAGGATCAACGCCCAAACAAGAAACACGTTTGCCCCAGTTGCCTTCTGCCGATGAAAATGCCTCTGTTAACCCAAAATGTAACAACTGCTTCCCAAGAACAAGAGGCAGGCTCTTCCTGAAACTTCCAGTCAAGTGAGAGTGGCCTCGCTCTCTCACATGGGAATGGAGCTGTTTCCACCAGGGTTGGTTGTATGAGAACCAACCTAACCTCAGTGTCCAAAGTGATTTCCCCTCATTGGATTCCATGGAATTCTTTCTCTATCACTTCCTTCCAGATATTATTTCCCACTCTGCTTTCATCACTTCATTTTGCGGTCAAATCTTGACCAAATTTTCGTGTGACTGAAATCTTTCTAGAAAATTGGCTAAAATGAACCACGTCTATTTTCCTTTGACATTTTTTTTCTTAAAAAGAAAGCAATGTTCCTGACCAAGAATTAGTTTCATTTTGCCCATCACACACACACGCACACACACACACCTCTTGCACATACACACGTAAAACTAACTGCACTCCGTAATGGCTCCCAGAGTCTCTGTGAAGCAGTCTCTCTTTTGATATCAGTAGGATCAAAGGAGAACTTCAGCCCAGGAACTATACAAACACCACGTAATTTTAGACTTTTGGCCTGAATTATTTATTGTCTATTGTATGTGTTATACTTACAGGAAAGGAAATAATAATAATAGTGGGGTTGTGGTAATTTTTATTTTTTTCTTTATAATTTATATATAATTTCCACACTTTTACAGTGAAAATTTATTACTTTTTGGGTCTCATTCAAGATTATTGAGTTCAGTACATAGTTTATTTTTCCTACTTCCTTTTTCTTTGTTTTATTATAAATGCATTCATTTATAAAATATTGTCTGAATGCCCTTTTTACCAAAATCCATAGATTTTGGATGTGGGGCATTCTCATTAAAAATTTTTTTTTCTAAGTAGTTTGTAATAACCAAAATGTTATCAAAGCGAGTCTTAAAATCTCCAGTGCAATATTTGTTTTATTTTTTTTATTGCTTTGTTTGGGGGTGAGGAGCCTATCTTCCCTTTTGTTTTTAATTTCTAATTTTATTGAACTGTGGTTAGAAAATATATAATGTATTATTTTCTCTAAAACACAATGGCCACTTTTTGTAAATATGCCAAAGCTATGGGAAATGAAAGCATAGTTACTTGCCTTTTGTTAGGTATGAATTCTAAGCATTTATATGCCTGCTATTTCTGTAATTCCAATATTCAATATACTTTAATACTTTTTATCTGTTTAACATCTTTAAAAGATTTTATTTATTTATTTTTAGAGAGAGGGGAAGGGAGGGAGAAAGAGAGGGAAAGAAACATCAATGTGTGGTTGCCTCTCGCGCGCCCCCTACTGGGTACCTGGCGCACAACCCAGGCATGTACCCTGACTGGGAATCAAACCCGTGACCCTTTCGTGGTTCACAGGCCGGCACTCAGTCCCCTGAGCTACACCAGTGGGGGCTAGCATTTTGACTACAGAGATAAATGCGTGCAAGTTTCTGCTGTGATGGTGAAATAGTCCATTTCTATGTGCATTTCTGTTGGCACTTTCTTCCTATCTTTCTCAAAGGGACATTGTCAGGTGTGCCTGTATGAATGACTACTAAATCTTATTGGAGAATTACAACTTTATAAAAAAAATTAATTCTCTTTTCGCTTTTTGCCTTGAATTACTGTGTCAGACAGGAACATGGCAGTGCTGTCCTAGTTGTTAAAGAACTTACCCGGTACATCTTTTTTTTCTCCCTTTATTCTCTTTCTTTGTAAATTTTTATCTGATTTTTAAACCAATTTTGAGGAGAATGATTATGATTGTTATGAATATTGACATCTTTTCGGTTTTTCTTATTCTTTCTCTTCTTTCCTGTTCTTTAGTGCATGGCTATGTTTGTCTTCACTTTTCCTTCTGTTGATATATTCTATCTTTTATTTTAGTGGTTGTCCTCACATGTTGAACAATGATATTTAAACACATCGTTCTGAAAATGCCTATACTTTATTTGCGTATATCTATTTTCAATAAGACAAAAATATGCTTTCATCTCTCTCCACCTTATATTACATGATAAAAGCCAGAGCTGAATGAATTTTAGTGCATTTTTATTTTAAATTTGATGCAAATTCAGTGTGCTCTCTTAATTAAGATGGAACAGACACTACAGTGATTCGAGTGGAATAAAATTTTTTACTACATCAACAGAGGAATCTGGATTAAGTTGTAAATTCCAGGAAATAGGTCAGGTTGTTAATTTGATATTGAGCACAGCTGCCTTTTACAGTCTGGTTTTGTGAACCCACAACTTACTTTCACCCAATGCTGCCTGTGGTTAAAGGACCACTCTGCACTTAAACAGACCCTCTGGGTTATTCTGATGCACTGGGGTCTGAGAGCTCTTGCACTTGACCAAACATAGAGAGCTGGGCTCCAACCACTTGCTAAGCCAGTAAGCTCGGGGTGGGACCCAGAATTTGCATCTCTAACACGTCCTCAAATGGTACACAAAATACTGACCCAAGGACCCCACGTGAGGAACATGTCTAGTGCAATAAATGCTGAACAAGAGGCCAGGGTGCATGACTGGCACAGAGTAAGTGTACCACCTTGTGAAAGACCTGCGCTCTCCCACAACGCCATTTTTTTTTCAAGTCAAGGGGCAGAGGAAGGAGAGCCAGATAGTTTCTAAAGTTCAGCTAGCCCTAACTTATGTTTTATTTCCTCTCTCTGAAGAAGCTGTGGTTTATTTTCTACCACTTTAGATAAAAGAGTGACTCATGTTATTGCATTTATCAGTGACTTTGAGATAATTACATAAAGATTATCATTTTCGGTATTTATACATCAGTGGAAATTTCATATGAAGAGATACAATAGATTTGTTAGAGGCAAAAAAATGAGGAACACAGAGTTCAAACAGAATAGAGGGTGGCTTACATAACTCATGCCATAAATATTTATGTATTTAGCTGATGGGTCTAAATGTTTTAATATTTTAGCAGCTAAATTATGGGAAAATGGTGAAAATGAGATAAATGGTTTAAGAAATATATAAAGTGTTATGGTGACCCAAGGTTGAATGAAGGAAAACCTATTCAGGGAGCCTGGTTAGAAGAGGGAGAAGACTGGCAACAGGGAGCTTTTGAGACAAACCTGAAATGATGGCTATGATTAGAAGAGGTAGAGATGGCAGGGAGGACATTCCAAGCAGAGGGCCCACTACGAACACACACCTAGACCAAAAATACCCAAAGCTTATCTTCATGAGCACAAGTGACCCATTGTCTAGGGCAGGGATTTTGCCCTCCGGGAACTGTTAACAATGTCTGAAGACACTGTTGGTGGTCACCGCTTGGAGTGGGTGGGCATTTAATGGGTAGAGGACAGAGATACTGTTAAACATTCTGTAACGCACAGGACAGCTCTCTACAACAAGGAATTATTCAGTCTAATAAGTCAACAGGGCCACTGTTGAGAAGCCCTGGTCTAGAGTGCAGCTACTTTGAGACATTAATGGGGAATAAACTTGGGAAGTAGCTTAAGGGTTTTAAATGATCCTGAGTAAGAGACTGGAACAGCTATAGTACCTTTTAGAAAGATGAAATGTCAAATACGTAGACTTGATTGGAGGAGGAAGAGATGACAGGATCTGGATGGACTGGTTAAGAGCCTATGGCAATATTTCAGGGGAGAGGTAGTAGGTGCTTGAACTTGAGAATGGAAAGGAAGTGATTGATTCCAGAGCCACTGCAGAGAGGAATATTCATGACTTAGCAACTGGTTGAATCATGGGAGGGGAAAAGGTGTCTGGAAGAGTTGAAGGTGTATTATAGCATGGTTAAATTAAGAAATAGGAGTCAGGAGAGAGGACTGGTACGAAGAGGAAGGAATACACATTGGTTTTAAGGCTTGGGCAGGACATTTATCGGTGGACACAACAAGTAGGCTGCTAGAATGCAGATAGATTGAAAGTTAACACTTCAGTCTATGTTCCTAAACCCTTCCAGTTGAGTGGAATCCAAGTTGCCACCCTCATTTGCAATAGCGTAATCTCTTCAGCCCCAGGGACGAGGCTCAGGCTTGGCCTCTCAGTAGTTCAGCTAGAGGCCAGGCCATTCAGTCTCATCCTGGCCTTGCACTATTGGAGTTCACTAAACATTTAATAGTAGTTAAGGGGAGCAATGGTTTTTGTTGACTGTAAATCGTGTCTGCTTCTGTGTACATCTTCCATGATTTCAGGGTTGTGAATTTGCAAGCCACATTTGTTTTCTGGGCATGAGTTCACATTTATGTAAATTATCTTCACATGTTGCTACAAATCCACTCAAGTCGACTGTTCAGCACATCCCAACATGTACATTTGAGAGGCTTCCATGAATTACATTCTTTGTTCTGATCCTGCATTGACTCATTCCCATGCATTGCCATCGCTCCTGCTGCAACTTGACCCATGGCTCAACGTCGTTATATATGTCTTACTTTCCAGTGGGTAGAGAGGATGCCCCTCCCCCTCCTGCATACAGCACGAATAGATGCAGAGAAGGCCAGGAATTAATCACTGCCCACAGCTGATGAATACAGCAGCCAGAAACAGGCATCTTGATGTGTTCATTAGATGGAACCATGGTTTGATTCTTTCTGACTTATGCAAGGTACATTGCCTTCCACTTCAGGATTTCCTTATGCTTCCAGCTCCCTCGAATCATGCAATGCTAGAATCCATATGTGTTCTGTATTTTCCAATAATATTTTTTGCCATGCAGTTTGAGTTTATGATACAAAGAGTAAACATGGTATAACGCAAGTAAACCCTGGTCAGAGGCAAAATTTCTTTCTATTGATGACCCATGTGCTTTTTGTTAACTGGTTTGTCAAAGGGCCACACCAGTTGTAGAAGCACATACATTCCATGGATTTTGTTGACTCAGCTGGATTTGGTATTGAAGATCTTTAAGGAACTTGTCCCCATGTCCAGCAGTCAGACTCACCCAAGAGAGCAAACCTAAGCCTGGGTGATCCACTGTGACAGCTGCTAAGACACTGTCCTTATAGCAAGCCCCACCAGGAGCAGAAAAGGACAAGAAGGTATCCCCTCTAATCTACCACCATCCCCACGCCATGAAAGATCAACTCCAGCCTGACCAGTTGGGCAATGCCACCGATCTGCTGTGCTTGGGACCGACACTCTCTCTGATGGACTCCTCCACCCCTCATTGACCCAGGAAGCTGAGAAACTTGCATCTTCCGAGGCTCCATCTCTGCCTCATCCTTGGAAAAAACCATCTCCTGGGCATTTTTACCTGGCTGCCAGACCCTCACTCCCTTCATTGCCATTTCCATGTTCACGTACAAACTGCATCATTCACATTCCCAAATTTACAGCAATCATCACAAATACCTTTTGAGGCAGAAGGTATCACAGTGGGCAGCTTAAAAGTAAGAGAGGCAAAGAAAACCTTTTTCAGCCTTAGAAAACATAGATTCTTTAAAGCTATGGAAGGGTTTGAGATTCCTGGACTGAAAGGATTAAGACAACTAAATGCAGGTTTTATTTAATCATCTGGACTTGCAGACCAACAAACTGGCCTCTGGGGCTCTGGAAGGGTCTTCCAGAAAGGTATATGTAACAAATTATTTCCTTAGGGGACTAAGAAGGAAAAGAAAATACCTTTAGAAATAAATTCTTCTTTCTTTTATGTAAGATCCAGTCCATCATAATCTCTCTTCCTCTTATTGTACCAATCTGCAATGTCTTTTGGAACATGTCACCTTCAAACTCTAAAATTCAGCAGCACTGATATAATTTTATAGAGGAAATTGAAACTGTGCCATTAATAATACCTCAGATTTATGGCAAATGTTTCCAGTGGTCTTCCTGACCCAGTGAGCACTCCTTCAGAGTTTGTCAGAAATGACCACCAGGGCTGAATTGGGAACTGACACCCATCATTACCTAAAAATCATTTTAGTCCGACTGCTTATGGGAGTTACCATGCAGGTCTCCCAACTTTTCATTCTGCACACGACTTTTATGCATGCCTCCACACACACTTACATTAGCCCTGTGTAGACATGTATTACTTCCCCTTGTGTCTTAAACAGTTTCCTCTGTCCTGTTCTTGCCGATGACAATCTTAGATGGAAAAACTCCACTCCTGTTGCCCCATGATGTTTCGCCTGAGAAGGAAAAGGGATTTATTAATTCTAGAGATTTAATGATGTTATCTGATGTTCCTGCGAAACCTTAGTTTAGGATTACTTAGAGTCCATAATGAATCAACAATTTTCCTTAAGAACTTTAAAATAATTCTTAAACTATAAACTACCTATATTAATCTAGAGACTACTGGAAAACAAATCCTTTGGGTAATTAATTCAAGCCCTATGCATAGAGACCAGGTCTCGGTTAATTAAACCAAACAAACCTGAACTGTTTGGTGTGTCACATTCACAGTATCTCAGGATATAGATATGCATTAACTAAACAGCCTTCTTCTCCTATATCCACCAGAGAATGACGTAGGGTAAGTAACTAAAGATAAATATTTTTAATGGCAAGGAAAACGAATCCTCAAGGCCACTGACCCAGCCTTTGGCAATCTTGTTAACTTCAGGTCTTCCTTTTAAAGAATGACAGGAAAGCTTAAATTGTTCAGGATAATTCTGGACAACCTTTGAAACTTAGGAAAACTTTCATAAAAACACCACATTTGAGAAGGGCCACCGTGATCTCGGAAAAGTGTGGTCAATAACATGTGTCTGAATTTTAGGGAGTTCTGACCGTTTTCTCTTTCTTAAGTAGTAAAATTCTCAAGAAGTGAAGTATTCTGACATTTTTATAAAAACGGCCTAGCAAATACTAAATGAACAGTATGTCAGAGTAAAGATAAAGCTGTTTTCTGGAAACTGAAATTTGAAGTTATGTATGCGCTATGTCAAACTTCAACAGTTGCTTGAGTCTTGGTGATGTTGAAGTTTGAAAGAAAATCATGAAAAAGGAATAGGAAATCATTGTGTTCATGGATATTAAGAAACGGCTTCATCTTTTTTTTTTCAGACTATTTCCACAATACTAAATATGTTTGCGATGCCAAAAATGTCAGGTTACCTCTCAGATGGATGCAGATGTAAACAAAACCAAACTAGTTTTACTGAGCTGTCTTGTAATTGGAATGGATTTTTCCCGCTGGTTTTGCTGTAGTCAGTTAAATAATTTTTTAACACAACAGCAACAAAAATAAAAATCAAAGCAATTTTTCTATATACCACGTACTATTGAAAATACTGACACACACTATGATTTTACTTAATCCTTAACAAAACATTTGAAGCAAGTATTAGCACTCTCATTTTCACATAAGAAACTGAATCAAAGAGATTTTAAGAAACTTACTCAACATTAAATTGTTACTGGGTAAGCAAGGATTTTAGCTCAGGTCTTTCTGAGTCAAATCAATACTAACAGCTATGTTTATTAGGCAGGACCACTATTTGTGTGACCGCATCACATAGGGGAAGTGATATTCCCTTATTTGAGATTTATCTGAATTGATATGATCCATATTGATTCCTTTGCAGTGTGAATCACTAATCGTACTGTTTTCTTTGCCCACAAAGTGCAGGCTTCTGTGAAAAACATTCTACCTTACCTGTTTACTGGTGACAACCTACATTATGAATTATAAAGCCACCATTCATTTATTTCAATGGAAGGGGCACAGTGAGTATAGGGACAACTCTTCAGGAGTCAATTAAAAGTCTCTAGAAATGAAGACATTACACAATAGCACATGGCACATGCGAAAGAAAGTTTCAAACGCTGGCTAAGTAGACACCAAATGTGTGACTACTCCAACATGTAATGTCTCTGTTCCTATGCAGGGGTTGTTGACAAAGTTAAACTTAACTGCCATATTGATCACCGAAAGGCTAACCATGTTTAGGAAATGTGTAATTAGTTATTCTATTCGCATTTTTACTTTTAGTTTCTACAACTTATTTTTTCTGTATTCTTTAATCTAGGCCTATTGGATTTGTAGTTAACCTCCTCTGGCGGAGATTTACAACTCTCATAGCTGTATACAGCTTGGCATAGTGTCATTGATAAATGGGCATTTAGCCATCAAATTTATTTCACTGAGTGCAAGCAGGCTGAGCCATGGTTACCTTGTGTGACATTTAAGTGCAGTAACAAGTCCCACAGGCACTTAATCTGCCTAAGTCAGTACATTCAAAACGGGTGGCCAAGTCAAAGCACTTTTATATATTTGGCAGTCCTCCACAAAAGACCCCCTAAACAGAAAAATTTACAAGAAAAAGAAAGAAGAAATATCTTGCTCAGTGGGATGAGGAAAAGACCACACGGTGACACTAATGGTGATGAAGACCTGTCAGCGCAATGGCAGTTGATTCATCCTGAAGAAGGCCACTAGGAGAAGCCATGCCTACAGATCTTAAGCAACGTGGCTGATGTTTTACCCCTAAAAGTGACAAAACCAAAATTCCAACTGATGACCATTTTCTTAGAAAATTGAAATGTGGGAACACGAGTTTGCCCAGGGACAAATCCCACCAAACCCAATTCTGTGGAGTCCTAGTAGCAGCCACAGAGCAATGAGAAGACAGGGAGGGGGGGATCTAAGGAGGTACCACCATTTCCCAAGATTCAACTTCCCAACTCCAAGGGACGTGTTGAGGGAGGCAGGCTGGAGAGGAGAGGGTAAAAACACCAGTCCTTCCAGAGTACTGGAAACAAAATGAGAACAACAACAAACATTATCATGGAACAGGAAGAGCAGGAAATCTAAGAACATATCCCCAGAGCGGAGGGCAAATGGAAGAGGTGAGAAGATGTCCTGAGTAAGAAGCCTCTGGGAGACAGGGCAAAATTGAGACTAGCACGGACCCTGGCACAATCAGGTGCTCAGTAAATACTCCTTGGATGATTGAAAGAAGAAGGGAGAGAAGGAGAGGAAAAGGGAGGACAACAGACAAGTGAGAATAAAGTGGCGGGCACCTGCCCCCCCCTTGTTTCCATGTTTACTTCCTGACCACATACAGAAGCAGCCTTTGTTGATTATTTCGGTTCTCTACCGAATGTCAAGAGCCCATGTGATGTTCTGGGTTTATCTCCCTCTGGGCCAGAATGGTTCATTGTGTTCTGTCTTGAACTCACAGGACATAGAGCAGTGTTCCAGGTCTCCTGAGAAGTCCTAGAATAATCAACAGGTATAATTTCCCCCTCACACTTCTTTGAACAATCATGAAAAATAACTGATAAAGAGATAGTTTCAACAAAGGGGCTATCTTTGGATTCCATAAGGATTCAATAGAAGAATATGTATTTATATTTTAATTGGCATCAATATAAATATTTGTGTTGGTGTCAAAGTTAGAAACACGTTAACTTGCAAACCCATGCATTTTACAAGTGATATATGTCTTACTAATACCTCATAGAGTTTCCTAAACTTCTTTTAGATTTAGATTTCTCATGTATAAAATGGTGATAATAGTATCTACCATGCCAGTCTCACTTGAAGATACAAAAGAAAAAATTATGCAAAGCATCCATCCAGCACGGTGCTTGTTACATTGTGGGGGCCTAAATTCCCCATTTTAGAGAGACCCTAATTTAATTATATTTTCTGTATCTGACTTTACCACAGTACTTTGGAGCCATATTTTTAAAAATATCACATTATAGTACTTAAAAGTTGTAAACTAGAGAAACTAAGAGCTAACATTCCTAAACTATCTGAAATAATTCATTAAACTTAAAAACGTTAATACCTGAAAATGAAGGGTCGTCTACCCAGATTGACAGTATTAGTGTATGCTTGTTCCTTACAGTTTGAGTAAAATCCAGAGTTAATTTTTTTCTGTCTTCCTATGCTTCCCTTCACTTGTCAATGTCAAAGATTCAAAGACTGTGGGTCACCTTCAGGCACTAGTTAAGGCAAATGTTGCAAGGTGGGGAAGTTGCAAGAGGACTTCTTGCCAAGCCCATCCCTGATGGTGGGAGGAGCTCCCTGCAAAGGGCTGTTGGGCACAGATACAGTGCCGTGGTCAGCAGTGGTGACATCAGGTCACCAGGACCTCACAAGGGAGGAATCTATGGCTTGCCTATCAGCCTGTGTCCATGGAGTGGTTCTCAGCTGGGGCTATACTGATCTCCAGGAGGCATTGGGAATATGTGTGGGTGTTTTTGGATTTCACATTGACTGCAGGCTATTTCCAGTTATTTCTAATATTTAATGCCAGGGAGCCCAGGATGCTACATACACTCTTACAATGTGATAGGAAATCTGCAAATAAAAAAGTATCCCATTCAATTTGCATCCCCATGCATTTAAAAATGCTACTATACACACACATGCATGTGTACCCCCATATATGTCTCTATAATATATAAATTATATATATACATGCAGAACAAAAAGAATATCTATCTCAAGACATTAATATAAGTGCACGCAGAGAATGACTGATGCACTTGACAGCTGAGCTGCTTGGGGACTGATCTTGTCTATCTCTGAATGTTGATTCTCAAGTCATTCTCCAACGGTGCAACTCTTGGGAACAGAATTTCATGTCCCTGCCACACCCGGCTTCTGTTAAATATTTAGAACAATAACAGTTATCTAAGACTCTTAACCTGCTTATTATCTTTTTTAACCTCAAGGTTTAAAGACTCTCCCTTGAAGAGGTTATTGTCAGAGGCTACTTTGGGTAGGTAGTAAATCTGTGTGCGCACCTACACACAATGCATCTTCTTTAGGAATGGATGCTTTTTAAAGCAAGATTTTTGTAGGTGGTTCTTTTTTTTCTGACATGGCGTTTATATTGGGCTCCGCCTCCACATTCCCTCCTTTAGTTGCATTTTCAGAAAGCCAACTCACAAAAAGGTATGTATTTTCCTTTGTCTTATACAGGGGCGGAACCGCTTCTTAACTTATATACACTGTCATAAACAGATGCTCTAGAAACACAAAGTCTTATTTTTGGTGGCAACTTATCTTTTCTAACTTCATGCAGACCTGGAAAATACTATGTCCTAAAACAGTGGGAGATTACCACACATGGGTGAAAACTTCCCTCAAAGAGTGTGATATTTAAGAGCTGTATTTCTCAGGCGAAGTATTTTGGGGGCTTTCTTTCTTTTTTATTGTTTTGAAGTTATCCCAATATAACTTATTATTTTTATTGTCTGCATTTTTGACACAATTACAGATGTCCCCGTGCCCCCTCTTTTGCCCCCCACCCCACCCCGGCCTTCACTGCGTTGCCACCATGCCCATGACCTCCCTGGGCGCCTGGCCTGGAGTCTCTGGCTCTGTAGCGCCCCCAGCAGTGGCAGAGCCGTTGTCTGGTTCTTCCCCACCAAAATCTGCAGCATCGAAGGAAAACATAGGGTTTTACAGAACTATTTTACTGAGAGTGCAAGTTATGATTTGGGGGCGGGGCGGGGGATCTTAATGTGGACCAAGCCCTTGCGTGCTGTCAGAATAACTGCTGTAGCAATCGAGCAGTTTGTGAGTGGCCCGATTCTGTGGCAGGCTCCGATGGTCAAAAGGAAAACATCCTTAGAGTACTTATAACTGAATAGGAATCTTCATGTTATGGCTTTGTTTGTGAATGATGAAGGTAAAAGTGTGTGTACGTATTTCTGGCAGTGTCCACATTATGAAAAGCTTGATTTCTCAGAGAGGAGGAATTTTCTCTAAATATAATACGAGCATAGCTTCACCAGAGTCAAATTCTCCATTAAACATATCATCACATTTTCTAAAGACTTATTTTTTTTAGAGTCATTTAAGTTCATAGCAAAACTGAGAGGTAGTTACAGAAATTTTCCCCTGCATGCCCCGTCCTCACACTTACTTCCCCTCCCGCATGATCGACATTCCCCACCAGAGTTACATTTGTTAGAACTGATTAACCTGCGTCAACGCATTATGATGATTCCAAGTCCACAGGCTACATTAGGGTCACTCCTGGTCTTGTGTATTTTGTGGGTGTCACAGTATTTTAATATGCGTATTCTAAGGCATGGATGGAGTTCATGGGATCAACAAGTCTCTCAAACATCCACCCAATGCTGTAAGTGAAGTTATGTCAATAATCGGGATTTATATTTCGTTTGTCAAACTTGTCCTATCTTAACCTGCTTTCATCTTCAATTACACTTCCTGGTTTTATCTCAGACTGAAAGTGCCAAAATGCAGCAAGAAAGGCCAGTTCCAGCCTTACTGGAAACAAGAAGTGCTTACAGATTCATGAAAACAGAAAACCCTATTGTGAAATGTCTAATCCACTTGCACAAATTTAGTAGTTTTTAATTTAAACTTCTCCACAGAGTCTCTCATGTGGGAGAAAACATATTGACCTGTTCTATTTCACTGAATGAAGGGATGTTAAGAGAGGAGTTAGCAGTAGTTTGGAATACCCACCAAGGGGCAGCTGAGAACATGCGTGTCCTGCCACGACCTCTGTCCTACTCACTGCTCTCAGGATGTGGCTGGTGTTCTGGGCATAACAATGTGGCTCCTGTGACTTACTTCAGAAATAGTAAAGAGAGAAAAATATCTATTTATATGAACAAATTAGAGTATCAACACTTTCCCTTGGGCCATACGTGTCATTTTTTAAAAATACGATATCTGATAACCTGCAGAAGGAATCATTGCTACCACAGTGGCTGTTTTGTTAGCTAACAGACCCTTTTGAACTCTGAGCATAAGTGTCTATTTCTTGAACTAAAATATTAAATTAACATTTTATTTTGCCTGTAGAGAAGGTAACATAAAAGAAAGTGAAAGTGCTATTTTTTTTAGGAGTCAAGCATTTTCAATTTAAAACAGAATAATCACTTTTTACTCTCTCACTCAACCCAAACCAGATCCTGTGAATGAAAAAGACAAGCATATCAGTGCTTAGTTGTAGCAATCTGGGACTTTCCTCTTGCCTTCCTTAATTTGCCGTCCTACTCAAGCATATTGTGTTCGCATTCTGATTACTGTGGCATTTTCAACAGGGCCCTAGCTTGATTTTTCTGTGTATTTCATATGCTTTGGAAATCCTAAGCTCTAATGACTAAAATCCTGAAAGGGTTTTAAGTTTTTCAGTAGTTAACAGGATAAGACATTCGCACCGTCTACACATTTACAACCACTTGGGTCGATTTGGACTTTCGTAGTAAGTTACATGGGTCCTTAACAGATGGGACCAGGAACAGGAATTTTCACTTTGCAAAATGCGGGTGTGTAGATCCAGTGTAGATAATATCTAGCCACTAATCTTCCCAGTCACGGGTCTTCATTAGATAGCATCGATATTGCTAGCTTATCTAATACTGTGGCATCTCTTGCCCTTTAGAGGCACAGGGCCCGGATTCCAAGAAAAGTTAGATTGCAAGGCTGTAATGAAGGTACCTATTCCAGCCCTCTCACCTTGCCTCTTATAAAATTGCTCTGTTGAGGAAATAACTTCAACAGTCTTAGGCTCTGTAGCTTGATACCTATACATAATTCGAATGTCCTTATAATTCTTCACATAAGCAAAAAGAGAACATGGACCCAAGTTAGTGCCATAATTAAAACATCAACTATGGCATATCCATGTGTGTGTGAAATTCTTCCCAAACCATACCAAAACATTTACAGTGCCCATCTCTGGGTGATGGGGTTATGGACGATTTTGTGTTCATTATGAAAATTTGATGCATTTGCTGTGTTTTATAGTGACGGATGAGTGAGCATATCAGGACAAAACATGGACTTAGGGCATGATCAGTGAAATGCAGTGAACATTTTTCTCTCTTGAAAGCCCTTCACTTCATATTCAAACACCAAGGCGTTTGTCAGAAGTACGGGCTGCTCTTCAACCAACAGAAACACATAATATATGGTGTGTAACAGGAGGAAAGGCAGTCACAGAACAGTGTGACTGTGCAAGGCCTGGGGAGGTTATAAACACGCTATACATTTGAAAAGAGCTGCAGCCATTGAGCAAAGTGAGTTTTTGTCTGATGAAGAGTGTGTTAATCTGAAGTCTTACAAGGGTGCTTCACAAAAGTATGAATGTGACCTTGCAAAGGTATATTTATTTGGCTTTTTTTTTTGGAATAGTCTTAAATTGTCTTTTGCCATAGACTTGAAACTCCTTGATAACAAGAAGTCGGTCTGTGTCTTTTACACCATGTCTCCCCTCCCTGTATCCCCATGTCTTGGGACATAATGGTGGTCAATAAATATTTATTGAATGAAGGAATGAATGAATGAATCAATGAATGAATGAATAAAAAATAAACAAATGGGAACCCTCTTTATTTTTATCTCTCTTACTCTAGCTTTTCTTTTAGTTTTCTGTAGCCACTTCTTTTGTCCACTCTTTTAAAAGATTGACTTTTTTAATCTTTTCATAGCAACTGATGAGATAGACACTATTACTCTTGCCACTTAAGATATGAGAAAACTTAGATGCAGGGAGTTAAAATAACTTGCTCAGTGTCACACGCAGGTCAGGATCTGAACCTGGACAGTCCAGTTTCTGAGTGATAATCTCGCCGACTTCAGCAATGTGCCTTGTCCTATAAAGGAATGACAGACTTCAGGGCATGTGCACCCGTAGAATTTCAGGCTAATGAAATCGCTTCAGAGTCATGAGTAGGGCGTCAGGCTCCCCGTTATTCATCACACCATGTAGCCAGAGTGTAGTGACGGGACATGTTGTGGAACTGCAATGTTTGATTCAGGCTCCAGGTCACACAGCTTTATGATCCCTTCATCCACACAGAGCAAAAGCCCAGAACAGCCTGTTCCCACGGAAGCCGGTGTTTCCCAAAGTGGAGGAGATAACCCGTGCTCATTAAGCTTTATGAAGCGACATGCTCAACGGAACTTGAGTTGCTTGGAGACTAGCTGTTCTTCTACCTTTTGGTTGCCCAGGATATTCCGTGGGCCGGAGCTCAATAGTTGAAAGTCCACAGCTTGTGGGGGTGGGGGAGACTTTTTCCTTCCTGGACTCTTTGGCTTAGAGATGGTTAAACATGTTCCAAAATGTGTAGGTTGTACATAAACCATGATCTTCTTGGATATGTTTCTTTTATGATGGAGTGATCAACCACCTTGAGTATATAGTGTAGCTTAATGGATAATATGTTTGGCCTGTAGGTAATAATATGTGTCAGCTTTTAGGTTGCTGTTGCTTTGATAAATGCTAAGTTAAGTGAAAAACAGAATTTCTGTGTTATAAATATAGACAAGTCATGCCTTTCATGTTTTAGCTCTGTTTTTTCCTTCTGATTACACAGTAATCATTTCAAAAGCAATGCATTCATTATATACTTACTATTCAAACACTACAGAAAAACATAGCATAGAATACAAAAGGGCTCTATAAACAGCTTCTCAAAGAGAGCTGTAACTAATAGTTGGTATACTCCACTAATTTTTAATATACACATATTCATGTTAATTTGACATATAATTATTATACTAATTTAAACAAAATTAGGTTATCTTATAAATACTATTTTAAACTTTGCTTTTTAACCAGGCTACAATTATTGAGTGCAAAGGCACCGAGGAAGTATTACATTCTGTAATTTGTAGTGGGAATCTGATAGTTTAATATCACCTAATTTTACAGCTCTAAAATGTTCTGGATTCTAATAAATTATGACTTTTAACAGGAAAATGTGTTTGCTACCTAAGTAACTGCAATCAAGGTTTTTTTAAAAGTTCTCCATATCACTCTTTGAATGTTCTTGACCACCAAACTGAACCAATAAATTATACAGGAACTTTGCTATTCCTCTTTATTTCAAACATAGGCACAAATCTATCAATCAAACTCATCCATAGTGTTCACTCACATCACCCATTTGCTTACGTGCCTATGAACTTCAACACCTTTCTATCTTAAGAACTCTAGCCTGTAACAGCACCCCTCCCCCCAAGGAAAGGAGCACACCAAACAACTCTTGTATAATTTCTATTAAACTTTCATGGCAAATAAGTTTAATAATAATTTAAGTTAAAAACACAGAGGGAATAGATGGAAAAGAAACACTTCTATGGGTAGGATAACAATGACTGGAGTTTACAATGGATTAATCTCTTAATAGGCCCTTTGCCACCTTCCATAATTATTTTTTAAACACACCAGAATATCTGAAAATACTGTTTCTACACAGGTTAACTCTCCCTTAAAGACATGCAGAAAAACTGTAGCATCATCAGAAAAGAGTGAACAGAATAGTGAAGGGATCATACCAATTAAGTAATAGATGTAGAATATGGGCATATTTAGCCAATATCACAGACTAATTAGACTAGATCTCTTTTCCACTCCTCTTCTCTCCTACTTCCCCTCATCCACTTCTCTCTCTCCCTCGAGTATGGAGGTTCATTGGGAGCAGAGCAAAAACAGAGAAGTTGTACTAGGAACATGCTAATAACGAAATTTAACTGTGTACGTGACTGGCTTCCTTCTCTCTTTCCCTCCCTTCCCCTGCCCCTCCCCACCTCCCTCCTTTTCTTTCTTCCTCTTTCTCCCTTCCATGAGGGATTAAGCTAGCATTAATGAGAAGAAGTCTCAAGGAACCAGATTTCAATATAAGGAAATTATTTGCAGTCAGAGGTGTACAGAAATGAATTTGAATGTATCAAATGGTAATGAGCCTAATGATGATGGTATTATAAACAAAAGTAAGAGTTTCACATACCCATCACTGTCAGGTATGTCACATGCATTATGACATTTAATCCTAAGAATAACCTTATGAACTAGCTATTTTTGTTATTCTTATAGATAGGGGAATTGTGATATTACAACTTTTTCAATATAAGCTTGACTATAGGGAAACCCTCTGCTGTCAGGGTAGATCCTGCTCTAGAGACAAACTCATAAGTATTTTGCGACACTGAATGGTAGTGACTCATCTATTACTGAATGAGCCATTGGATCATCAGGGTAACTATTTAGTAATCTCTCCGCTGTCTGTTAAACACCATTGTGATCATAATAAAGGGGGATTCAAATGGCGGCTGAGTTGTTGGGTCAGGGTTAGTGATTTCCTAATTTATGAGCAATCAAACAGGAAGGTCACAATTTCTGAGTTGGCGATTTTGGAAGCCTCGTTCAAGCGCCTTCGTAATTGTTGGGAACCCCGCTCCCCAAAGCATACACACACATTTCAGACACAGCTTCAAAATCGGGGGCTTTGGAAGATTCGGTCATCATTGCAGAGCCCGTCCGTGAAACCTTCGCTTGCCTTCAGAACGCCCTCCTTAACAAGCCCTTCTTGTTAAAGTGACAGCAGAGAGCAGCTCTTCATCTTTTGTGCTGCTCCGCTCTGTTCATTGGATGTAAGGAGCCCCGAGGACCCCGGCCAGGCAGCAGCGGACAGACCGTGGCTTACGATTGTCCTCAGGACCCAACACCTAGGGCGTTCGGAAGAGCCTGTTAGCAGGATGAGTCCATGTATTGCAACATTGCACTATAACAGATAATAAATAAAATATATATAATAACTAATAAATATACATGTTAAAGATAGGAAGTTGTAGAATGTCAAGTTCTCTAAGGATATCGTGGCTTTCCAACACGCACAATGTCTTTCTATTCCAAGATATAGATTGGGGTGCTCTGCCTTTCCTTTTGTCTGTGCTCCAGGGTGTGTATGGGTGTGGTTCTGTGTGTCTGTGTCCATTAAATGACATAAATGATTCATTCATTCTTAAAATTGTTTTACTGGTGCATACGATTTCCGAGTGGGGCTCATCGCTTGAATGTGTGGCTCCTCACAGTGACTAGGAGGGGGGGGGGGCTATTCAAACCAGCTCTCAGAACTTGCAGAAATAGGGCAAGGATAATTAGAATTGATCATTAAAATTTTAAAAACACTTTCAAACTTTCACATCTCGGACAATTGCTAATTCAAAATTCTGAAAATCCCATTGTTCTACCAGGACAATTTTACATTTGCATCTATCCTACAAAATAAATTTGTATGTGTTTATTTTGTATGGATTCATTCTCAATACCCCCAGAGAAACCAGCGGTCTGAAAGGAACATGACAGAAAGCCCTGTGTAACGTAACTGTTGTGCATTTGATTATTTTTATGGGTGGCGTGTTTATATTTCAGTAAGATGATTTATGCTAATTCTTGAGCATGTTTTCAAACGTAATTTATGAGAGTTAAAGTCAGCTCTGAATCCTGGATTGTAGATAACTTGACATCATGCAGTCCTGGTAGCATGTGATTGCCCTGCTGCTTCTCCGGCCACCCCGGGCCATTTTCCATGCCACTCAATTATGAAGGGCTTTCCATTATGACTAATGTACTGTGCTCTGAATACCTTTCATCAGATGGGGCAAAGAGGCATTATTTTTCAATAGAAATGCCTATAAGAAAGCTCTTTATTGTCTTCCTATTGTGACATGTTCCTTTTGAGTGTGTGTACACTACTCGGACACCATCCACTCGAGTCCTTGGTTCCTATGGTGCCTGGACTTCTTCATTACTCTGAGGTCAAGCTTTGAAGTTCAGGGGTGGAAAGGAACAGGAAGACTTATAGGTATTTCAGAGTCTAACGAGAAAAAAATGAGCACTTCTGCCTGGTCACCTCTGCCTCTCTCCCTCTCCCCCACCCCCTCTTTCTTTTAGTACATCTCTGTATTTTCCACTCGGAAAAAGACACTTAAAACACCACATTATTTCAAGAACTGCAAGGGAGTAAAATAGCCTACTCAGCTCCCCGAACTTTCCCATTGACTTGGCAAGACATTAATAAATTCCTTAATTAATTATGATAAGTGACTAAAAAGATATCAGTCAGTATTTTACCTCCATGAGGTTCAAATTACTTTAGAGGGTATATTAAAATCAATAAATTGATAAAGAATGATAGCTGAATTCCCAGTATACATAAAAGTCTGATTAATTTTTAGAAAAATTCTAAGCTCAACTGAGATTTAATTTTCAGGTTTGAAAGAAAATATACGTGACGTGGTGCATTGGATCAAAGTATTCCTTTGGTTAAAGATGGATCTCTCACTCACACTGGGAAGATATATACCATCATTATCTGTGTAAGGCCTGAGACACACACAAGTACAACTGGAAAACATTTTTATTGTGATAAGCACCCTTTCTCTGAATTACAGTTTTCAGTTTAGCTCAAGAAGAGAAGTGGGCATAAATAACTCAGATTCATGATTTTGCTTTGGAGCCAACGTCATTGCCAATTGATGACCCCTGCAACTTCTTCATGGCCACACTTCCTTTTCCACTCAGGAACTTCTCCATTTCTTAAGCCCATAGCCCTCAAATGTTCTTAGGCCTCCAATTACTCCCAAATTAGAATTTCTTTAGCCAAGCCTTTATACCCAAAGGTAAAGAGCTCACTTGTTAGTAGGCATCTAAGAAGGGAAATGGAATTGGGTATTGATGTTCTCCCTTTCAAGTTCAAAAAGGGATAAAAGAGATTTCTATATGAAAAGCTCTTCGTGTTTTATGAGCAAATAGATGTAATCTGGATGACAGGCATCTCTTAAACCCTAGAGATCATAAACCATTTCAAATGATAATTATTGTAAATAAACAGATGATTCACAGGGAAATTGTTGTTTGCTTTCCCTATGCATTTGTTCACCTTTCAGCCATTGGCCGTGTTCTTTTGAAGAAGCAAAGCATTGGGTAATGTTTATTCTTTCTTCAGAACGACTCAGTGCTTTGTCTGTTTTTTTTAAATCCTCTTCACATCAGTATTACTCCTATGTTGCATCATGTAAAAACTCCATTACTATAAATCACATGACATTAATGATATTAATATCATATAAAAATGTTGCTCCATGGTGGCAGTTGGATACAAATAACATCAGTCTACTGCACCAAATACATGTTCTTTTGTAGTATAATATTTTAAAAATAGTTTAAGTATGAAGATCAAATTATCTACACTCTTTCATCTCCTAACTCACCCATACAAAAAGACCTCTAGGAAATAGAAATAAATTTACAACAAAAAGGACTTTGCTGATAGAATTTCCTTATTTCCTCCCTCCCTCCCTCTGGTCCTTCCTTCCTTCCTTCCTTCCTTCCTTCCTTCCTTCCTTCCTTCCTTCCTTCCTTCCTTCCTTCCTGTCTTTCTGTCTTCTTGATGAATATTCCAGTAAAGTATTCTTTACATGACAATAATGATCTGGACTGGAAATTTTACTTTGCTTTTAACTTCCCTTTTTCATTATGTTATCAAATAGATACAGTGATGCAATAAAACACAACTTCTTATTTGCATCAGACTTTGTCCATTTTCAGGTGGAGTTCCTTGAAAAACAGTAAGAGTCACACCAGTCACAGGTGTTTTGGGGCCATTCCTTGGTGTCAGTGCAGCATTAACTAGTAAACTCACTCAGTGATAGCATTGTTTGGCTTCAACACAACAAAGCTCAGGAAGTTCTTATCATAGAGTGTAGAATTTGGTAGACATTTATTATAATTAACATTTTTATAGAAAAAAGTATTTTTTCCTGGGCAATAGTTACCCTTATGGTATTTTAGACATAATCCATTGGAAAGTGTGTTTATTTCCTTAAAAAGAATTTCCTTAGGTGGCCGATGTTGAGGATAAGCTATGCCTCAGGT
>PVJD01015157.1:0-26081 GCA_004026545.1 Mormoops blainvillei | reverse complement strand
TTTAGATTAATTTAAGGTCAGTGGGTTAGAAACTTACTCAGGGCAGTGATATCATAGTCATGGTTTCCTCTCAGTCAAGGGGAGGAGATCATACACGGCATGCTCACCAGGGCGTAGGAATCTTGGGAGCCTCTCAGAACCCTGCTCGCCACACTATGTCTTGTAAATTATCTCATTTTTATCAACAATGTAAGAGGCACCATCAGCTTTGTAATAAGAACTACTTTATCTATCATTCAGACCTTTCAAGGTATTCTATTTTCTGAATAAGAAAAATCAAAACTCCGGGAAGTAAGAGGAGGTTTGCAGCTACCAGAAACTGGTGGACTTAATACGAGAAGCCTGGTTTTTATTGAACAGCAGAGCCTTGGAAGTGGCCCTCATGCTACATTGAACTGTCACTGGTGTAGTCTTCCCCAAACTTTCCTAATGAGTTAGACCATTAGAGATACAATAAATATAAGCCCCTATGTTAGTTCTCTACTGACACATAACAAATTACACCCAGATTTAGCCTTTTGAAATAACAAACATTTATAATCCCACAGTTTTGCTGGTCAAGAATCCAGATGTGGTTTGGGGCCTGGCTCAGGGCCTCTCACGAATCATAATCTCAGTGCTGGTCGGGGCCACCGTTGTCTCAAGGTGTCGAAGGGAAAACATCTACTTCCCAGCTGGCTCCCAAGGGTATTAGCAGAATTCAGTTCCCTGTGGGCTGATGGACTGCGGGCCCGAGTTTCCTGCTAGTTCCTGCTCAGAGGCCTTCCCCAGTCCCAGGACAGAAGGAAGTTTGCAATATAGCAGCCTTCTTCATTACAAAAAACAAGAGAAAAGAGTAAGAAGAGTGCCTGCAGGAAGGAAGTCACAATATTTTCTTTAGTAACTTATTCTCAGAACTGACCTCCCATCACTTTTGACATAATGTAGTCTTAGAATAAAGTCAATAGGTCCAACCCACACTCAAGGGACGGGGACGACACCAGAGTATGAATAGGTTATGGCACAGATGTATTTAAGAAGATCCACTTCTGGGTATTTTTCCAAAGGAAATGACAACACTAATTTGAAGAGATACATGTACCCTTATGTTCATTGATAGCCAAGATATGAAAGCAACCTACATGTCCATCAAAACTGAATGGATAAAGAAGATGAGGTATGTGTGCATGTGTGTGTATATATATATATATATATATTCAATATATTAACATATTGATATATTGAATATATATTTATATATCAAACATATATTTATATACAATATACATTGAATATATTTATATATTCTATTTAAAAATTGAAATTTTTTTTAAAAGGAGCTGCCTACCACAGTCCCCAAAACTAGGATAGCCCCAAACAATGTAGGGTCATCAACATTTTGAAGATTCTAATTTCTGTTTTTCTCAATGGATTATAAAACCACGCTGGACACATAGAAATAAAATTAAGCAAAGCCACTGAGGACACCCTTTTATCCGGTCCCAGTCAAACTTAGCTTAGAATGATAAATTCAGGCAGGAAAAGTAAGCTACACAGATAGCTATAATCACTATGATACCCAGCCAGGGTACACATTCCAGGACGAGGAAGAGCACCAGCATGTCCCAGTTCTAAGTTCCTTCTAGGAGGTAAGATCGGTGGGTACAACAGATCAGATATGGGACCTTGACTTTGTTTACAATGACCTCTACCAAAGTCAATAAATGCTCAAGTTAACACTTACTTATAAGCCAAATTTTTCTCTTCATGATCTCATCTTTCATCTGTTCTTCCAAAGTTCTCCCAGGCCCCTCCCGAGAACATTCCTCAGGGAATTTCCCCATTTCTGAAAGGCTTGCGTTTCACTTTCATAAGGCTTTTCCCTTGTAACGTTCATTCGTGGGAAGGGGTCACAGCTGCTCAGGGAGATATGCGTGCGGCAGAAGGAGCTGAGGCTTTGGCTGGACCTCAGACCTGCTCCGCCTGACTCTGCGTGGGCTTCCCTGGCTCCTGTGGGTCCCAAGCAGCGCACGTCTCACCGCCTCCTCCTCCTCGCCTAGACAAAGCCCTGCTGACCGCTACACTTTGCCTGCCTTAATTCTACTCTTTTTGAAAACTAGCCCTTGGACTTTTCCCCGCTAGAATGAAGACTCCCTTTCTGATCAATGCTGCCCACTCAATACCTTGCCCAGCGGACTCTTAGCACATCAAAGACAAAAGAGAGCTTTCAGGCATTTTTTTTCCCTCCCTTAGCTTGTGGTCCACGGACTACCTACATCAGCATCACCTGGAAAACCACTTAACGATGCATCTCTCTGAGTCCCTCTGCAGACCTTTTAAATGCGGGTAGCTTGTGTCAAGTCCAGGGGATTTGCATGCAGCCTAAACTTTGAGAGCTGCTGCCCTAGGTCTCATCAACTCAAGAGGTTCTCAAACGCAGCTGCGCACTTGAATCACGTGGGATGCTTCTGGAAAATATTCCTGCCTGAACTTCATTTCCGGGGGTTCCGATTTATTGCATGTGGGGGGGCCTGGACTGCTGTACTCTGTGAACGGTTACTGTCCTATTGTCATTTTACATATGAGGAAACTGAGACTCAAGACGGTGAAACAACCTGGGCAAGCAGTTAGCTAAAAATATCCAGGGTTCCACCCCAGGTTTAAAGCGTTCCAAAGTCCATACACTTTTTACTGCCCTATAAACCCAGTCAGATGGTAAAACGTACCTTCTAATCTCTAGCAGAATGCAAAGTTGGGGGATTTAAAGTACAGAAAAGTAGAAGATAGAGCACGGTTTGCTTTCTTTGACCAGTCTTTTCTCCTTTATTCAGACTACTTAGAGAAAGAAGTTTCCACACGATTTTAGATTAGCTCAGATTCTTGCAGGTGCAGCGACAGAAACCCATCTCAACAGCAACAACCTATTTACACGACATATTTGCAATATGTAAAGAGGATGGAGTTACTGGGCCCCAAGTTTAAGCATTCCTGATTCCATGAGTACGTAATGTCGTCAGAGATCTCTCTCTTTTCAACCCTCTTTCACTTTCTGTTTAACCCTCATACATTTTTTGTACTTCAAATTGGCTCCCTCCATTTGCTGTCATAGTGACTGGTCTTTGAATTCCAAGTCTGCGCTTACTAGTCCAGTAGTTACCATCTGGCAGCCTTCAGCTTATATTGTTAAGCCTAGAAAAACAGCTTAAATAATGCTTTCTTTCTCACGGGAACCAGGTAGCAAAGACCTAGCCAAATCCAAGGAAGAATTCTGATTGGTCCTCCGTGGACCAATCACTGTTCCTGGTAAGGATGGCACAATCTGATTGGCCAGGTTTGGATTAGTATCCTAATAGAAATTTTTATCTTTATCTCATAAAACAAAAGATGCCTCTCCATGGAGTGAGTGTGGCATCAAAAGAAAAAAATAAAAATAAGAAAGAAAGAAACGTTCCTATGTTGGTGGAAACCCCAGGTGTATGAATGCTGCAGTCTGTGACCTTGAATTCCAGCCCTGGGGCTTGATGGCATTATTAAAATACAGATTTCACCCCAGATGTGAACTGAGTAATACTAGAAAGCCTCATTCTCCTCATTCTCTCTCCAGACTTTTTCTTCCATGTCTGTGCTCATGAAATTGGGGAAGAAACACAGTAAGTAAGACTCCAAAGCATAGTTGAAATTTAATTTTCTCAACATAACCATGACCATAGCTGTTAAGAGTAAGTATTCTCCCCATCTGGGACAGTGCTAAGCTAATTTTTGAAACCTTGAAGAAATGAAGACCACAGACATTGCCCATCCTGAAATCACTCTCTTTTATTTTGACTTCCTGCTGAGCTAATGACCCACTGACTGGGTTTTAGGCTTTTGAAAACCAAGTTCTAACATCAAACTTTCATCTCAGAGATAGCAGTCTGTCTCTAATGAATTTTTTATTTGTTTACTCATTGCTTCTCTGGGATATAAAAGTAACACTCATCTTTTAAATATTAAAAATAAAACTTTAAATCAGAGCCTAATCCAATGCCAAACTGTTTAAATTCATTACATCCAAGACCACTTTGCTTCTGGAGAAATCACGCTCTGAAATAAAGAAAGATGGTGCTGTGGGGAAAGAGTGACATACCATATGTATGTTCTTCTTTTTTTAATCCTTTTGCAAGCATAGAGGTAAATTATTCATGTCAAACTGTGTACTGTACATCATGTGAGTTCCAGGAACACATCCGCCAAACAGCTGTGCTCCCTTCCTCAGGAGGGGCAGCTCTCAAAGACTTCACATCACTCTCCTCTCTGCTCTACTGTAAGCCCAGTCTGCTGACTCTTGGGGATTTCGAAACCATCAATAAGAGAAAGTGCCATGTGGAGAAGTTTGGCATGGGGTGCCCAGAGGCTGCTCGGGGGAACCCTGGCCCCTGGAGGCTGCGTAGAGGGCCAGCAGCATGTCCCACTGAGCTTCTGGCTGTTGTTCACTTGTCTTCCACATGTAGGAAACATAAAATACAATAAATAAAATACAGCGGGACACAGGAAGGCCCGCCGGGTATGGGATTAACTATAGGGAGAGAAAACAAATCAGCGATGACCTGGGGCCAGGGAGGGGTGGTGAGGGAAGAGGAAGGATTACAAAGGGACGCCAGGAACCCCTGGGAGGTGTTAGATAGGTTCAGTACCTTGATTTCAGTGATGGTTTTAGTGAGATATATATGTATGTGTGTGCACGTGTGTGTGTGTGGGTGTGTGTGTGTGAAATCTCAGAACTCACCAAATTGTATACTTTGTGTGTAGTGCATTTTATGTCAATCAGTGTAAGAAATCTGTAAACACTCATACATGTGGATTTGGAGTCATAGTGACTGGTCTTTGAATTCCAAGTCTGCACTTACTAGTCCAGTAACCATGTATATATCTAACTTTATTTCTAAGTTTCAATGTCCTAATCTGAAAATGAGGATGATAAGTACCTCATGAAGTTGTTGTAAAAATCAATAATGTAATGAAAACCCTAGTGTTCCTATAATGAAGCACTCAATAAATCATATAAACAATTGATTAATTTAATATGCACCTCTCTCTCTCTCTCCCCAGTCCCACCCCCATCCACCACAACTTAAATATATTTTCTTATACTTCTGCTGGGAATGCTGTTAATCATACTACTCCAGTCTCTGAAATTCAAAGGACCTAGCAATAATGCAAAGCTGTGCCTGTTGATGCATAAGTTAACATTGATGGATAGCCGGTTGGCTGTGAATGCATTCTACACAGAGTTTATATGTATCTCCAGCCACCCGAAGCTGAGCCACGGGTCCAACAGGTCAAAACTATGTTGTTCACTTGACAAATGTTCTGGTTGGCTTCATAGATGGATTGATTTACCACCAAGATATCACAAAGTTTTCTGGGAATGTACGCAAAGCAGTTATCACTGATGACCTTGTACACACCTCCCCTAGATGTCAGGAATGTGTCTCATGCCAATCGATGAAGGAAACCGCCTGTTGGTGACCCTGCCTTTCTCAAGCAAGCATGTTAACACATGTGTAGCCTGGCTGCTTTGGTGAATGATAATGCACATCTCACACACACATCAGTTAATCAGTTAACATGAAAGTTGAAAGTGAAAATTCAATGCTTTCCTACTAAGATTAGACAAAAGAAAAGGATGTCTGCTTTCATTACTTTTATTCAGCATGTAAAAGAGGCCTTAACAAGTGAAATAAGGCAAAAACATCAAATAAGATAAAAGTTATAAAATTTGAAAGAAAGAAGTAAAACTCTATTCACAGGTGACAGGATTTTGCATGTAAAACCCCCAAATAAATCTACAAAAGAAAAAAAAAGCTAGAACTAATAAGTAAATTTAGCAAGTTGTAGAAGGCAAAGTAAATATACAAAAATCAACTGTATCTCTGAAAAGTAACAAGGAACAATTGAAAAAATATTAGGGTAAACGTTATTTATAAAACCAAGCAAAATGAAAAATACAGATAAACTTAACAAAAGATGTGCACTGAAAACTGTAAAATATTGCTGAGAAAGATTATAGAAGACAAAATAAGGAAACTACAATATTCACACATTGGAAGACTCAATAGTATTAAGATGTCAATTCTTTCTAGATACATTTACTGATTCAGTGCAATCCCATTCAATATCCCTAAAAGCGTTTTGTAGAAATTAACATGTTTCTAAATGTACAGAGTGGGGCAAAAGTAGGTTTACAGTTGTGAGTATGCAAAACAGAGTTTATTCTTATACTGTTATTTATTAATTATTGTATTATTTCCCATACGAACAACTGTAAACTTACCCTTGCCCCACCTTGTATATTGAAATGTGAAAGACCAAGAAGAGCTTAAATGATTTTGAAACAGGAAAAATTTAGGAAAAAATAGTTAGAGGTTTTTTAAGAGAATATCTTCTTGACCTTGCAGGGAGCAATGTTTCTTAGAACACAAAAACACTAAATGTAAAAGAAAAAAAATAGGGCCTAATCAAAAATTTAAATCTATCTATCAAAAGGCACTAAAAATAACATAAACAGGAACAATATAGACTGGGAGAAAATATTCACAACAAATAGACTTGACGATAGACTTTTATCCTGACTTTATTAAAAAGAAAAAGAAACTCCTATAGCCCATTTTTTAAAAGGACAAAAGAATTAATCACAGGTATACTTTCTAAAAGAAGGTATACCAGTGTTCGATCAGCTCAAGAAAAAGTGTCATTATTTCACACATATAGAACAAACATTTCAAAAAATTTTATGGAACCATAAATGACCCCAAATAGCTGTAGCAATTTTGAGAAAGAAGAACAAGTAGGAGGCATCACAATACCTGACATCAAACTATATTACAAGGCCACTGTAATCAAAACAGTCTGCTACTGGCATAAGAACAGACACATAGACCAAGGGAACAGAATAGAGAGCCCAGGAATAAACCCATGTCTCCACGGTCCATTAATATTCGACAAAGGAGGCAGAAGCGTAAAATGGAGTAAAAATAGTCTCTTCAACAAATGGTGTTGGGAGATTTGGACAGCTACGTGCAAAAAAATGAAATACGACCACCAACTTACACCACACACAAAAAGAAACTCAAAATGGATAAAAGACTTAAATAGAAGTCACAACACCATAAAAGTCCTAGAAGAGGACATAGGCAGGAAAATCTCAGATATTCCACGCGGCAATATTTTCACCAATATGTCCCCCGGAGCCAGGGACATAAAGGAAAGAATAAATGAATGGGACTTCATCAAAATCAGAAGCTTCTGCACAGCTAAAGAAAACATCAGCAGAATGAAAAGGGAAACAACCACATGGAAAAATATATTTGCCAATGATACCTCGGATTAGGGTTTGATCTCCAAAATATATGAAGAACTCACACAACTCCACTCCAGGAACACAAACAGTCCAATTAAAAAATGGGCAAAAGACCTGAACAGACACTTTTCCAAGGAGGACATACACAGGGCCAGAGACATATGAAAAGATGCTCAGCATCACTAGCCAGCAGAGATGAAAATTAAAACCACAGTGAGATACCACTTCACACCAGCCAGAATGGCCATTATAACCAAATCAACAAACAACAAGTGCTGGTGTGGATTTTGAGAAAAGGGAACCCTAGTATATTGTTGGGAATGCAGACTGGCACAGCCACTGTGGAAAACAGTATGGAATTTTCTCCGAAAAACTAACAATGGAACTGCCTTTTAACCCAGCCATTCCACTGCTGGGATTATACCTTAAGTATCCTGAAACACCAGTTCAAAAGAACCTATGCACCCCAATGTTCATAGCAGCACAATTTACAATAGCCAAGAATTGGAAGCAACCTAAGTGCCCAACAGTAAAGGAGTGGATAAAAAAACTGTGGTACATTTACACAATGGAATACTACGCAGCAGAAAGGAAGAAGGAGCTACTACCCTTCGCAACAGCATGGATAGAACTGGAGAGCATTATGCTAAGTGAAATAAGCCAGATGGTGAAAGTCAGATACCATACGATCTCACCTATAAGTGGGACCTAATCAGCAAAATAAGCAAGCAAAATATAAGCAGCAAAATTGAAATAAAAAACAAACAGACAGTAACCAGAGGGGAAGAGGGGGTAGTTAACAGGGGAAAAGGGTCATCAAGGAACACACATAAAGGACAAAGCCAAATGGGGAAGGATTAAGGGTGGGAGGTGGGGGTGGGTGGGGCTGAGGAAAGTGGTGGCAGGAAAATGTTGACAAAAACAAAACAAAATGAAACAAAACAGAACAAAAAAATAGACAAGGGGAGGCCAAGAATAGTATAGGAAATTGAGAAGCCAAAGAGCTGATATGTACAACCCATAGACATGAACTAAGAGGTGGGGAGATGATGGGATGGGGTGTAGGGCAGAGGGGATAAAGGGGGAAAAAATGGGACAACTGTAAAAGAAAAAGAGAGAGAGAGAAAGAAAAAGTGTGAAACATCATTATCCATCAGAGAAATGCAAATTAAAACCAATATAAGACAGCACTGCGATAGCTACAATAGAAAAAGACTGCCCTGGCCAGCGGGGCTCAGTTGGTTGAACATCATCCTGCAAAGCCAGAGGTCAGCAGTTCATTCCCATTCAGGGCCCATGTCTGGGTTGCAGTCCAGGGCCCTGGTTGGGTTGAGGGTGTGTGAGAGGCAGCCAATCGATGCTTCTCCCCCTCTCTCACCCCCTCCTTTCCCCCTCTCTAAAAATAAATAAATAAAATCTTTTAAAAAAGAAAAAGACTAACACCACCACATGGTCGTGAAGCTGTGAAGTAACTTACATACACTGCTTGTATAAAACTATACAATTACTTTGGAAAATTCTGTGGCAATTTCTTCAAACAAACATTCATCCACTATATGACCTAGCAATTCATTTCCTAGGTATTTAGCCAAAAGAAATAAAAACATACATCCACAAAATGACTTTTTGCCACAGTATCTTAATTAGTTCAGGTTGTTAAATAAATAGCAGAGACTGGGTGGCTTAAATAACAAACTTTTTTTCTCACAGTTCTGGACACTGTAAGTCTGAGACCAGGGTGCCAGCCTGGTGGAGTTCTTGGTGAGGGTCCTCTTTCTAATTATGTCCCCATACGGCCTTTTTCTGGTGTGTATATGTGCAGAAAGAGAGAGAGAGGGAGAGAGAGAGACTTCAATTTCCTGTCTTTTCCACTTTTTATAAGTGAACCATGGGAGTCCACCCTTATGACCTGTTTTAAACATAAATACCTCTCAAAGGCCCCACATTGGGGGTTGGGGTTTCAATATACGATTTAGGGCAGACACAAATATTCAGTCCATAACAGAGATTGCTCACAACAGCTTTATCCTAATAGTCCCAAACTAGAAATAGCCCATCAACAAAGAATGAGTACAATGGAATTTGACGTCTAATAGAATGTTACATGGCAATAAAAAGATACATAGAACTGGTAGAAAAATAAGGATGATTCTCAAAAATACGTTAAGTAAAAGAAGCTGAACACAAAAGAGCACATACTGTGCGATTTCGTTTATATTGTTTTAAAACCAGCAAAGCAAATCTATGGTGGTACAAACCAAGCTGGTGGTGGCCTTGGAGTATGGGTTTGGTTTAGGCATTGAGTAGGAAGGTAAATGAGGCATCTTTCTGGAAGGATGAGCATATTTGACATCACTGTAGGCATATGGGTTACGCAGGTATGTGAATTTGTCAAATCAGGTTGATCTGGATGATCAGAAACTGTGTTTTACTTTATTATACCTCAAAAAAAAAAAAACTTGTAAGGCATCTCCGTGATCTACAGGTCATCATCTCTTAGAAGAATCAAAATGGAATTTCTGAGCCTTGGTTCACATTTCTAATCTCTTCATCCGGCTGAAGGTTTGGATTGGTGGTCGGTGCCTAGAATAATAAAATACAGCCTGAAGGGCAGAATGTCATGCCTGGGGTGGGATAAGGGGGAGAGAGATTTCCCTTTTTAAGCTGCAGAGTCATTCTCCCTGAGTCTGGGGGGCAGGACCAGAAGCCGTGCCCACCAATGAGTACGCTTGTTGGGTTATCACAAGTGAACTCAATTTGCACCCGAGTTCACAAGGGGTCACAATTTTCTTCAGACAATTTTTATACCTTGTCTACTGTAAATAATTCCTCTGCCTTCAGATGACCTAAACAAAACTTTGCTGAAAGTTTATGAGAGTGTCCTGGCCCTACCCCTTTGCCAAGCAATCACATAGAAGCCAACTTATAAAGGTTTTTAAAAACTCCATAGACTGAGGGGGTAGAGATTGTATAAGCTTTAGAACTCTATTCACATCCAGGATGACTTATTTGGCTCTGAGCATGCACCATAAAAAATACAGTGCTATTTTCATACATTAGTTATAAGACAAACTTTCCCAAAATGACGCAGCTCATTAACTAAGGATATTTCTCAGTAGATTTGTTATATTAAAAAGGCACTGTGTCTACCATGCTAATCAACTGTGTTGTACTAAAACTCCACATAGATTAATTAAATGCATTACTTGCCAAAAAATGTGATATATATACAACACATACGCATGCAGAGCTTTATAATAATGGAAGGGTGTGAATCGCTAAAAGTTCTCTGTCCCAGAGCCAAATTATTTTTAGTTCCTGGTTACATGATTTTAAGCAGAACTGAATGAAATGATCCCTTCACAGCTGAACCAAACACTTCTGCAAATAATAGCACAATGACACACTTGCATCGATGGGTCTAAAGGCACCCTGGGTGTCTGGTACTAGGGTGAACATTGGCTTCTGATTTTAGTTTTAGTCTGGGACTGTAGAAATGAGCCTGTCACCTGCCCTCACAATCTCTCAGAGAAAAATACCAAATGAATGCCCTAAATCAAATCTCTGTGCACACCCCCCCCCACCCCTAGTCCATCCAGGGCAAATACTCATGATATGAGTTTAAAGACCTGCAAGAACAAGAACAAAGGTCACTCTCACTTCCTACTCCTCCCTCCTCTGAAAAATAAGCTGTTCCTTTGGCTAAATTACCAAAGACCATCTTTAGCAGCCAAACTGCACCCCTCACTCAAAGCCTTTAGAGGGAGGAAAATCCCACAGATGATGCGGGGTGGGCAAAAGCACTAGGATTCGGCCCTCCCTTTGTCACTTCCTAAGTGAATGGCTTTTGACAAGCTAGTCAATCTCCCTATGTCTCATTATCTCACTTGAAGGTGAGGGTTGTTCTGAGAATCGCGTAAGTAAATCTATGTGAAATGCTCAGAGCTGCCTGGCCCAGGGCGCTATAACATTGCTACCTTCTGCAGCCCCCTATGCCTCAGCTCCCCATCTGTTCAGGAACCTGGGTGGCCTCTACAGGACCTGCTGTCTTCAGCACTGCACTGCCATTGGCGTGTTCACTGCACCCCTTCCCACAGGCCACCACCCCTGCCCCAATCTCACACCTGTACACTTACAGGGGTCCACTCCTCTGAAGGAAATATAGTCCAGCCACTTCTGGGATCGAGCCGGTGTTAGTTCCTTGCTGTGGGAAGCAGTATGTCGTTGTGTTTAAGAACGTGAGATTTGGGGCAACACAGAACTGCATTCCTTTATCAACTTTGTCACTGATGAAGGGACTCTGGGGAAGCATCTCAGAGCCTCAGATTCCTCTTTGGTTAAGTGGAGATAAGAACACTCTGGCACCAGGGGTTTTCTGGAAGGATCTCAGTTTATACATGTGAATGTATAACATATTTGGCATAGTGCATTTGAAGCATTTCATAAATGATTAAAATAAATAATGATAATAGTAGCAGTAGCATTGCCAAAAGAAATAAGCATACATGCTTTTCAGACAGAAATAAAAACATAGAAATTAGAGAAAATATAAATACTGATGCTTAAAGAGATAATAGGTGATGTGATAAAATGGAGCAAAATTGAACCCAGTTCTGTCATTTTGTAGCTCTGTGACCCCGGGCAAGTTTCTTGTGAGCTCCAGTTTCCCTGTTTGCCAAATTGGTACATTATTACATACTGTAAGCACCAAACAGGCATTGGGTACTCATCATATGTGAGGCAGAGACTATATGGAAGCCACCACAGTTGGTCTCCAGGAAGCACTACAGTCCACTGCCCTCCTGGCATCGAAACATCACTGAAGGAATCCACTGACATTGAGGGAAATCAAGGGCAGGAAACACTGACATGAAGAGTCAAAGAGGAAAACTTCTGAAACTGGGACAGAAGTGCATAGGAGAGAAAAAGTTACGACTGAATCTGTCAGTCTTGCTGGTTGTCGTTGCCATGTTATAAGAGTATGTTCGCAGCCCTTTCTGCTTCTTACTGGTAAGTCATCTCTGAAAGCAAAATAAGCATGCATGAGTTCATGTGCAGTGTGTGCAAATACTAGGAGCTATGGTCCAAGAAAGCAAATTTTGGAAGCAAAACAAGTTGTTAAATATTCAGTTTCAACATGCAATTCTTCATACTGCTGTTAATCTAGCTGGAAGACACAAACATTATATTATTCAAATATTATCCAGTGATGTTTGTTTGTGTATTAGAGGGTTTGAATATTCGTATAGGCTATAGGAATTTGTAAAAGAAAATATAGTAGATAGATAACTGAGAGATGAAAAGAAAGATAGGTGTAACTAAAGAAAAAAGGAAGGAAGGAAGAAAGGAAAGAGGGGAGGGAGGGAGGGAATTGTTAGAGAAGAACAGGAGCTCATAGATGAGGCAACATGAGTTCTAAGGCCCAACTTGAAGATGCTTTTGGACTTTTAACAATTCAGCCAATGACAATGCAAAATGAAAGGCATTTTTCCATGTTTGGATCATTTGTTACAAAACAAAGATCAGAATATTGGATAAGGCAATTAATGTCTTGTGTTTTAAGATTTCAGTTTAAGAATAATAATTTTAAACTAGCCAGCATTTGTAGGTTTGTCTTTCTGTTTTTAAAGTGGTTTTTTATTTGGAGTTTATTTTTAATAATATTTTCTATAATCAAATGTTTATATCAGGTAGAAATTATTGAAATATCTAATCACAATACATTGATTCATAACCATAATAATCCATTTTTTTTACACAAAACCTTTACAACAATTACCATAACCCTATTCCAAAAAAGATTATTTGCTTCGTTATCATGATAGTCATATATTATTATTATTTTTAAAACATAAATGATAATTGTTATAAAAAGTGCAGAATGACTTATGGGAAATTCATGAGTTGTCCCACGAATTCCATCTTGTTCTGAAATCCTAAAAATTAATATCTGTCAGGGGCTCGGAAACATTACTGAGATTAAGTCATACATTCACCTAACCAATGTTCATTTCACACAAGCTAGATTATCTATGGTGAATAGTCAGCTTTCAGTGTGGTGGTAGAGACAGACAAACGTAGCAATAAAACCACAATTAGAACCTGTGCTGAGTGTCTGTCACAGAAAGCGTGACCCAGATAACAGCTTGGTTACAAAATGTTCCCCAGCGATTGCACCTATACCGTCTCCACCTCTTCTTCAAGAGCAAAGTTCTGTCTTAGGGTCAAATGCAGCTGCAGGACCCCACCGCCCCACCCACTGATGGAGACATCTGACACAAGCTGACCAATCAGAATGCTCCACACTCTCGAACTCTCTGATGACTGCTCCAGAGGCGAGTGTGTCACCCAAAAGCAGCACTCAGCCTTTCCTGGGGTTTGGGGACCTGAGGCTGGGCAAAAACTCCTTTCCTTTTCTACTCAGAAATTAGGAGGCTGAGAGCCGAGAGCTATAGCGGCTATGATTTCAGCACACAGAGAAAGCTTGTTTGAGAGGTCCAGTGCTCATTCAGGGAATTATGAGTGATGGGAAAGGAAGAAAGAATATTGATATGATTTTATTCCTCATTTCCTATCCTCGTTATCCTTATAACATGAGCCACCCAGTCTTTTAACTGAATCTAGATAAAGTTAGGTTTCTGCCAACCCAGATATTCTTTATTGATAAGGAGTGATTAGCAGAATCAGAGGGAAATACCACAGTGCCTTGAGAGAGAACCATGGGGCTCATGCAAACTCTTTAGACGTTTCATTTCCACTGGAGAAGGCAAGCAGATGATGACGATGTGGTGTGACATGTGTTCCCATTGACATAAGCCTGGTGGCTGTGATCAAACAAAGGAGGCAAACCTATCATGTATAACCTTCCTCTCTGTTCTTCATTTCCAGGTACTCACTGAGAACCAGCTTGGTGCCAGTACTGGGGAGATAAACCCAAAATTTAATTCAACTCTGCCTATTTAGGGGCAAGGTGGTCTCTGAAAAGAGTTTCTGAGCTTTGAAGGATGATGAATTGTGAGTAGGGCATTCCAGATGTGCAACAGAAAGAGCAAAAGTGTGGGAAACAGCAACCCATACAGGGCAGTAAGTTTGTCCTGGGGCATAAAGGGTAGATAGGGCCCAAGGAGGCAGGAATGGAGCTGGGGTGCTCAGCAGAGACCCGCATTGGACCCAGTAAAAGACAGCCCACTCTCTTCCCCAAGACTCCCTCTCACCCAGAATGAGCTGGTTTCAAGGTGGCCATTTCAAGAGCTGGGCAGTCTTTCAGGTTGGCTTCTTTGTGAGCCGCCCGGCTGCCCAAATCTAATGGAAAACAAAGCAGATCTTAGTGCACTGACTTAATGGGGAACATGAGCCATCTGTGGGTGTTCCTTCTAGTTCATTTGCTTCATTGGCAAGTGTTAAACAGCCCCGTAAAGATCCAGAGAAATTATGGAAATTGGTATTAACATTAAAATCGGAGTACAATTAGAACATTTCACTGCATAATTGTTTGGCAGGGCCTGTGAAGAAGCAGAGGATTCCCAGCTCTGTGATTTATTGGTCACAGGTTGTCTGACTCTTTAGAATCTCCAGGGCCAGGAACACATTCTGGGGGGTTGCCCCTGAAATCACAATACACCTGGACCATGGTTAGAAACTTACATCATCTCTGTCTAATCCCTGGCAACCCTTCTTATGAGATGCAGTATCAGCTTTGCTGAAGCCAACCAGAGCTCCATCCAGAGGAAGGGAACAGGCACAGACACTGGAGAAACCTCTGTGCCACACTCCTGTGTCATTGTTAGGGAAAGTGTACCAGGTCTGCTTATAATTAGCAATCCTACAGGCATCAGAGAAAATGGCTAATCGCTGACATGGCCCACAGTGCTTTGTAAGTAAACACCATATTGCAATAGACATGGAATTAATTACACAACACCCTGATCAAATATGCTCAAAATGAAAATGGGGGTGCAGATAAGGTACCAGCCCTGCATGGCCAAATCCTCCCTATTGTTTTTCCTCTAAAACATAATAAATGACTCAACTCTTGAATGTCAACAAGCTGTCTTTCAGCATCTCTTGGCTCCAGGCCTGCAGCTGTCACTGTTTCTGGGAAGTTCTGAGTTGCTGGAACAAAAGCCTCATATATATACTCTAGACCTTGGCGATCATAGTGTGTATTATGGGGGACTGTGCTCACATCCCCCCTTAGCAAGTAAGTGTCCCGTCTACCAGCTTCTATAGGTTTTGGCTGTTCATTACTCACGTCTGCACCCTTCCCTGAAAAATGACCTTGAGTGGCAAGAGCCATCTCCTTGAAGATGCCTAGGGGACTATGCCCACCTCTCCACTGGAGTGATGCTCACTCAGTGCTGGAGTGATGTGCATGTCTGTCAGCCCAGGCCCTGTCCTGGTGGTGGGAGAGTGCTATAGTGCAGTCAGCACTCCAGAGATCCCTGTGGGATCAGGCTGAGGCTACACTTCTCTGGGAACGCCATCTTTGTCTAATTTTTTATTCTGCCCTCTTCTCCCTTCACTCTTCTCCTTCACTCAGTAAATCACTTGCCCAGGAAGAAAAGGGAACCCAACTTAAGATTACTATCATATTTTCAAATTAGAGATTGAACTAAGTGTGGTAGACTGTCACCTTATTTTGTGTTTCATCAGGATGCATATTTACAAAAATGCAACAGAAAATTTCCTTTGCTTGCAGATTACATTTGCTGAGTCCAAAGAGCGGAGGGTGACTGAAGGTAGGGATATTGCACTGAGCCAGAATGGTAAGAGAAGCTTCGGAGGAAAAAAAGCAGAAAAGATAATAAAGTCAGGTGATGACAGGAATGCAACATTTGAAGACACAGCAATCAACTCAATCATGCAAGTATTTATTCAGTGCTTACAGTAAGTCAAGACACACCTAGAAAACAAACATGCAAAATGTCGTTCCTGCCCGTGAAGGAATGTATTCTCTACAGAGGTAGATGGACTCAAGGAAAGAAAATGACAACGACATTTACTGAGCACATACTACACGCCCCATACAACTCATTTGTAAGACGGGATCACATTTGATTCTTATGTAAATGCTATGGAGTGACTTATGTTATCACTGCTTTGCATGTGAAAAATAAATAAATTAGGTTTACAGCGGTAAGCCACTTTGCCCATGTCACTCATCTACCAACTGGTAGAAATGTGACAGTCAGGAGCCCTGGGAATGACACAATTAGATGAGGCACAGAGAGGTTACATAAGATAAAAGATAGCCTCACAGCTCGAAGTCCCATGAGCAAGAAAGTAGACCCAGAAGAGGAGACAAGCTTTTCACTGTGTAATATCCAAATTGGCAGACATCATTGATAAGCCAAAGACATTGGCAAAGCTTGTCTGCTTTGCTTTAAGTGCTAAAGTCTTGTTGCTTCTACTGGGAAAACTAATAACATAACAAATGAAACTATTGTTCAGTTTCATTAAAAATAAATCTGATAAGATGGGCAGAATTGAATTAACCAATCTCAACAGAGTTCTTGTTATTGGAGCAAACGAAATATTCTCTCTAATAGAATAAGCCCTGGTTCGTTTTGGCCGGCCTGAGCAGCTCCTTGCTGTAGATTTGGTTTCCAGCATTTGGCTCTAGGCATCCTCACGCTAATGTTTGTATTAGCAGGTCAGCGAACTGGATCGGAGTACTAGATCTGGCAAGGGTTCTGGATGGATCAGAGTGACAGATGCAGGCGCCTCAGTTACCCTTGGCAAAGGGAAAACTGTCCTCCCCTCCAAGAAAGTCAGATTTAGGACCCCGGAGCTTGCAAGAGAGAAATGGCTCTTGCTCCAGAGAGGGTGAGGCTGGGCTAGAACTCCGCGATGGGCCGTTCTTGGCATCAGGGATGGGGAAAGCAGACATCGGTACGCCTGCTGATTTTGGCCGCCTCTAATTGAAGTTAGGGCCGGCAATGTATCTGGTCCTTTGCACTGGCTGACGTTCAAAGGCTCAAGGTTGAATAACAAAGAGAAGCACGCAGGCATCTCTGTGAACACGTACATGCATGCACAAAGGCACACACGCATCTTCATAGCTTTTTCCAAAAAAGAGACGTAATAAGGCTTACAAATATACACAGAAATGGAAAATGGGAAAATTAAAGAAACTAAGGTCAAATGTAGGATGAGATAGAGAAATAATATTGACTGATATTGGCTAATTAATAAAACACATTTCCACTGTGTGGCTGAATCACTTTTTAGAGGTGGGCTGTAAATTTTGCTCTGAACTCAGTAGCGTGGAAACATCAATGTGCATGTGCGTGTGTACATACATACACACACACGTATGATCAGTTCATGATTTATATCATTCATTGGGTAAAACCAAACCAGGTGTTCAGGAGAAGCACAGTTTCCTGTGGTTCTAATGACTGAGAGCATTGTTTTAATTGTGCATACTTATCAACAGGAAACTGAATTAAATTATTAATAAATGGATGAATGGATTAGTTATTAATCAAAAAGAAATTGATGTGTCATAGATGACAAAGACATTACACCTCATCCTGTCCAATACCTTGTGCCAATTCCAATGCTCGAAAGCCTTCTCCCAATACACCCTCTGCAAGCACAGACCCAAGGATGCGCTCACTGTTTTCTGAGACAACCTCTGCTCCAAAGCTATTTCTATTGAGGTGAGTTTCTGTCACTGAAGTAACATAGTTGGGGTGGGAGTGTCTATAAAGGAAGAAATAGAGAATTTGCACTCAGATCTGAATTCTAATTGTGCATTTTCTACTTTACAACTGAGTGACCATGAAGTGACATCGCCTTTCTGAGCCTCAGGTTCCCCATCCATGATATGGAAGTCCTAGAAGTCATTGGACCACAAGGCTAAGATACAAGTATGTTTGTCTAGTGTCTAGTTGCATGTAGCTGAGCAATGTGGGTTCACTTTTTCAGTTCACTCACAATATATTAGTTAATCATACACGTGTCCCTTTAAGTGCTAAGGCTGCAATGATAACCAAGAAAGGTCAAGCCCCTACTTTAGAAGGGTTTACTAGACCCTCTGTTCAGGCTGGTTACATTCAAATTGTCCACATATAGAAACTTCACACAAGTTTATTAACAAGCTTGCCTCTACAATGAGAGTAGTTAGGCATCACATTTTTATTCTGATTCTCTGGTGTGAGTCTGACAAATCTTCTATTTCCAACTTTGTAGTTAGAAAGTTAGACTTATAATAAAGGAGAACAAACTGGTTGGTTGGCTAGGTGTCTGACTATATGTAAATCTGACCTCAAATTACCTCTTTATCACTTCACTATAGTTTACATAAACCCCAGTGGCCTACTGACAATCTGAGTAAAATGATGTTTTAATTTTGCAATTCAGTCCCAGCCAACCAAGGGTATAGTTCCTCCATTCAAATTTCTCCTAATAATTAAAAAGGAAAAAAAAGAGACAAAACCAGCTAGGTCAGTAGAATAAAAAGGTACCTCTCCCCTGATATTTAAAAACATTGACCCAAATACTTATTTTGAAAACACTCTCTGTTTGATTATTAAAGAATTAAACTTAAGTCCTACTTAAGTTTATGATGTGTGATGCCTACCTAAATAAAGACATTTTGGTGACATTTTGGTGTAGTGTGGACAAGCTATGAAGACAACTGATTGAGTTTTTAGTTTGTTTCCCCATTAAGATGACTCTGTGTTTCAAACTTTGGAATTAATATTTTGTAGGCAGGGCAAAACCCATGCATAGAGCTGGGAATAACTACAGCAAGAGGCAAAGTAGGCTTACAGTTGTGAGTACAAGAAACACAGAGTTGATTCTTGTATTATTATTTATTAATTGTTGCACTATTTTCCATATAAACAATTGTAAACCCAGTTTTGTCCCACCCTATATAATCACGATCATGATGAAGATGACTGATTTACAGATGATAAAAGCTGTTGTTTATCAAGCATGTTATTTTCATGAAGGATCACACTGAGAGGCTTTCAGAAGTTTTCAGTCATTGTCAACCCTAAGAGGCAAGCATTATTAATATTGCCTTTATTTTACAGATGAAGAAAACCTGATGCACAAAGAACTCAAATAACTTGTTCAAGAGAGTACTACTGACAAGTGAAAAAGCAGGAATTTGAACCTCCCAAGGGCGTCCAACCTTTTGGAGTCTCTGGACCACACCGGAAGAAGAAGAGGTGTCTTGGACCACACATTAAATACACAAACACTAACGAAAACTGATGAGCAAAAACAGGTTTTAAGTAAATTTACGATTTCCTGTTGGGCCACATTCATAGCCATCCTGGGCTGCATATGGCCCATGGGCAGTGGGTTGGACCCGTGCTACACCAATTTCCATTAAGACTCGCCATGAGTTTGCTTCGGAACCGTGGACAGGTCAATTCCCTGAGGATGATGGTTTCCTAACGGGTAAAAAGAAGTTTAACTCAGATAAGACAACAGAATGGTGGTTACTAGAGGCAGCTGGATGAGGGGGATTTGGTGGAGAGAGAATGGAGAAGGTCAATGGGGTCAAATACACAGTGAGACGCGACTAGGCTTCCTGCGCTGAGCACACAATGGGTTGTTCAAGTCATATACCTGAAATTTACAAAATGTCATGAACTAATGTTACCCTACTAAATTTAATTTTAAAAAGAAGAGTTTGGGCTGCCAGTTGGTTAGTGTCTCTTCCACTTAGGACAAACAGTAATTTAGCCTAGCAGGGGTGTCCGACATGCGGGTCACGGGCCACATGCAGCCCAGGATGGCTGTGAGTGCGGCCCAACACAAACTCATACGTTTATTTAAAACATTATGAGGGGGTTTTTTGTAATTATGTGTCGTAATATATTTACTGTGTGACCCGAGACAACTCTTCTTCCAGTGTGACCCAGAGATGCCAAAAGGTGGGACACCGCTGATCAGGGCTTCTTTCAGCTGTGTGGTACGATTTAGGTGGGTTGTCACCAAGCTTGAAAATTTTCAGTTACCTGGATCTAGAGTAATCATGAGGTGTTAAGAAACAATCTTTTACTCAAAAATTTGGATTTCCTCACCATATGTAAAAGCACATAGAGTGTGGTGCTATTTTCTAAGATACCAAGCCTCCCTTTTGAGTCAAGAAAGGAGCCCAGATCTATGCAAGGCTTGCTGAAGACAATTAGATCCTAAGTGAACCAGAACCTGATTTCTTAAGACCCAATCTTAGGTTACACTTGAAACGTGCCCTTTACTAACTCATAGCCACATTGGTTTGGGTGAGTTTACAGGCTTGATTTCTGAGCTTGAAATAAATCGTAAATGGGTCAGCAGCTTCCAGAAACAAATCATTGACTCTTTCAGACTCTTGATCTTTCTTACATACACCTGCATTGCTTTCTCACTTGTATTCCTCTGATTTTTAGAATATGACTTTCAAAGTTGCTGGAAATAATCATTGCGTTGCTCTCACAGTGAGAAATCAAATGCAAATATAAACTGCTCTCTCAGCTCCGTTCTAAATCTAAGCAGACCCAACTGCTGTTGGATATTGCTTTGTATGCTAAGATGCAACATCTCTTTGAATAGAATAAACAAGGAAAACTTCCAAGCGGTTTACGGCTGCTAACACATTACTGAGCTGGCAAAATTCATAAACTAATATTGCAAAGTAGCCCTTGGCACATGCTATTTTCAGCAATATGTACTCTCTGTCACTATTTCCCTTTTCATGCCATCTGCAAAGCGTACCCTGGCTTTCTTCTCAACAAGAAATTTGTCTATCTGGAAGGTTGATCAGAAAAAAATAGAAAGTGCTTGCTGGATTGGTTAGTCACTAAGAGAGGGAGTGCTACCTTAGCCTCCCAGAGTGGGCAGTTTGGGGGTTTATATAAGACAGATGTGGGAGGTTGATATAAAAAGTAGGAAGTGAAAGCTATCACATGCCAGCTAGGATATATTACATCTTTCTCATCTTCATTAGAAATAATTATATTTAAATCCCCATTGCCTGATTAATTGGATAAAGAGAAGTAAGGGTGTCATTAACTGAAAATCCTTCTGTTTGGTTATTGAAGGTTAAACTTAATCCATACACACATGATGGCTGTATGCAAGGACATGGATTGGGAGTCAGGATATCTGAGTTTATCTACTTACTAGCTCTGTAACCATGTGCAAGTCAATTTCACCCTCCTTCAATTTTGGTGTCATCGATCAGATAGTCAGAAAAGGTCTTTCCAGCTTGGAGGTGCTTTGGTTTGTCAAAAAGGAGCATCCATTTGATCATTAGTTCAACAAATATGTGTGTATGTGTCTGTATGTGTACACACACACACACACACACACACCCCTAATGTGCTGGGCACTGAAAGAAACAAAGTTCCCAATACCACGGAGTTTATATTCAAGGAGAGGAGAGAGCGAGTGAATAAGCCAACAAATAACTGAACAAGATGGCTTCAGGTAGGAGTAAATGCCACACAGGACCATAACCGTATGATCTGACAGAAATTAATTGACAAGGTGAGAGTTAAGGTTAGTCACACATTAATATACGTTGCCTATTTATCAAGACAGGTGGTTTCTAACAGGGATAAAAGTGCCTCCTACTGACAATTTAGGGTTTTGTTAGAGAGTTTGCTATCTCGTAGTGTCACTGTGCCAGATAATTAGCATGTTGAAATACAATTATTTTATTATAAATTAACTTTTTGTTCTCTTTTATATTACATTTTGGGCATTTATTGTAGCCAAAATTGTGCAGGCATATATGTTATTTATGAATTTCACTTCAGGGTTGCAAAAGGGAAGTTAGGTATTATTTTATCTGGGTTTTTTTTTTTTACTTTTAGAGAGGGGGGAGGGAGAGAAAGAGAGAGAGAGAGAGACATCAATTTGCTCTTCCACTTATCTATGCATTTATTGGTTGATTCTTGTATGTGCCCTGACCAGGAATTGAGCCCACGACCTTGGCATATCGGGATGACTCTGATCAACTGAGCCGGCCAGCCAGGATAAGCGTTATTTTTACTAAGAGGAGTCATTGTGCCTGATAGGTTTAAAAATGACTCATCTAGAACTTTCATAACGAAAATGTATGGAGCTGGCATTCTTGTGCAATGATCAATTATTAGGAAATAAATCTCTGCAGGGAATAATAGGCACAAATTTTTAAAAGTAGCAACTATCAGGTGATTATCTTCCCAGTTGGTACACCCCTCTCATGATTTCCTCTGTCATCTGGATAGTGCATATGGACTGACTACCCATACAAAAATAACCTTTTATAGGATAAGGAAGAGTACCCCAATATTGATGGGGGTACTTGTATTCTTATTTTAACTAGGTAAGAGAACCATCATGAATAACTACTTTTTCATACCCAGTTGGCTTATCCATAGGCCTGAACCAAATAAAACTGATCAGAATCATTCTCCAAACTGTTTTTTTTCAAAAGGAACTTAGAGAGGAATTAAGCGAGCACCTTCCCAGGGGTAGTAGTATGGGGCGGGGGATAGGGGGAGGGTGCCATAAAGCTCAAAAAGGATTGACAGACATGTTTTCCTCCAGGGAGAGAAAGCCTGTTTGAAGGGAAAGACTGAAAGTAATATACAGAGAGGTATCTTCGCTCTCTTATTAATTCATTCAAGCAGTGATATTTTTCACACTATTATCTACAGACATTGCGCTGACTCTGGGATTAAAGGATACCCCTCTTCTCTCCCCCTCCCAAAGACGCCTGTACCAGAGTCCCCAAAACCTTGTGAATGTTAATTTATATAGAAAAAAGAGACTTTGCAGATGTTATTATATTAAAAACCTTGTGTTGGGAAGATTATCCTGGATTATCCAAATGGATGGATCCGGTATAATCACAGCGGTTCTTAAAAGAAAGAGACAGGAAGTTCAGAGGCAGAAAGATGTGAAGATGCCGGTGTCAAAGCTGCTGCCTTCAAAGACGGTAAAGGACCACAAGCAAAGAATGTGAGAGTAGCCTCTGGAAGCGGGAAAAGACAAGGAAAGAGATTCACTCCTAGAATCTCCAGAATGAACTCCATTCTGCCAGCACCTTCACTGGAGCCCGGTTGCCACTGTAGACTTATTTGACTTTTGATCTCCAGAACCGTAAGCATAAATTTGTGTTGTTTCAAGCCACTAAGTTAGTGATCATTTGTTATAGCACTCATAAGAAACTAATATAAAGTGCCTGACCTCGAATCACTGATGTTCTAGTAGGACAGACAACCTGTACCTTTGTAAAGATGCAAAATAAAAATATTAGAAGTCCAGTGACTGATAAATAAATCAGTGTAACAACAGGTGGAGAAAGTAAAAGCCCCTGGTTCCAACTGATCCCCAGACCCAGCTAATTTTCTGCAGCTATTAACATTGGCCCAGTACCCTTTCACAAATCTCTCTCTTTTTCTAAGTTATTTTTTTTTCCAGTTGAGTATCTATTCCTGTTAAACAAAAGAGCCCTGCCTAATACAATTTGCATTCAGGGTCCTATAGGGGCTCGGATGCTTGCCGAGTCAACCTGGAGGCATTTTTTCAAAAAAGTCTTAATGTCTACCAAAACTAGACTGTTCTTACAGGAAAATGTGCTTCTCCAATGCAGAAACATTTTAAGCAACAAGAATTTTCTGTGAATTCCTTATTAGACAGGCAGTTCCACTAAGGAAACCTGTTATGCCTTGGGCAAGCTACTTAATCAAAATTCTAACTTATTCATTCTTTCTGGTTCATTTCTGGTGTTCATTGAACATCTACTATGGACTAGGACCTGAGAAGACAACAGTGAATGAGTCCAAATCCCTGCCAAGGCTTAGTGAGAGAGATTCCACTTGAAATGATTATAAGACAATGTGATAATAGGGTTAGTCATCAATGCTTATGACCGCACTTTACGTGTTAGCCAATGTTCTAAGCAATTAAAATGCTTTCTGTGTTGTCGTGGCCACAAATATCTAGTAGGGAGTGCCATGATACCTATTTTACTAATGAGGAAACTGAGGCAGAGTTAATCTGTGCAGCTGGCAAGTGATGATGTCAGGCTCTGTATCCAGGCTCTAGGACCCGAGTTAATTGCTGCAGCCTGCTGTCTCTGGGGAAAAAGAACAAGGAGCCACAGATGCATAAGATAAGGAGCAGCTTGGGAAGTAAAATTGCTTGAAGAGAAGACAACTGATTTGAGTTTTTCTGGATGATTAAGGATTAATCAAGTGGGTCGAGCCTGGAGTCTCAGGCAGAGGAAAGCTACAGGGAGTGACTCGGGGGCTGAGCTGAGCAGGATTTGACTGTTAAGCAACAGAGTTGGAGAAGTGGGCAGGAGCATGTGTGTGAAGTTTTTGTATTCCAGGGGAAGGGGTGCCGCTTTTGCCCTTCGCCCCAATACCTTTGTTCATGGCTCCTGTAATGTGCCTCACTGTTGCCAATCAGTTTCTCAGCACCTTGGTGCTAGCAGGTGTCTCTCTACCCTCCCACCCACAGCGGATCTCTTTCTCCTCCTGACTGATTGCCTGCTGTGGTTAGCAATATTTCTTTTGCCACAAGTTACGAAAACTCAACTGGGAAGGACGAGGCCAGATCCAAGATATCAAATAGTATTGTCATGGGTCTCCTTAGCCATCTTTCATCTTGGCTGCATCCCCATGCTTTCTTTTCAAGTCCTGATAAGGGCCTTTCTCATGGGCCTCCTTGTTTCCTTGCTTGCTCTGGCCATTCACCCACCCACGCAGTCATTCAATGCACCTTTGGTGAGCACCTACTATGATGTGGATGCTGGATTACTTGAGGACACAGAGATAAAGAAAAGGTAATCCTTGCTCTCAAGGAGTCAGCTTAAGAGAAAGAGAGGAACATAAAGATCATTCAGAAAGAGCATGATGTGAGGGGCTGCAGAACAGGGAGGAGACTCACTGATTTCAGTGAGGAAAAGATATTGGCGGGGGGGTGTTGATACTAGTTGATGTGCTACTGCTTTTTAGCTTCAAGCCTACTTTTTTATCCACTGTAATGTGATGCTGAATCTGGGCAAACTACATTTCTGCTTTGCCAAGTTGCTGCTGGTTGGACCCTGCAAACGGAGGTACCCAAGGGAGGACCTCCGCAGCTGGAGATGGAAGAAGGGACTTGCTCCTGACTGTTCGGTTAGTACTGGCCTCCTCCCTGCTCTCCGTTTCTACCTGTGTTGATCCCAGCCTGGCCATCCTGCCTCATTTATCCCAGTAGTAGCAACAGATTCCCATTTCTAATTTCTCTAAGAATCACACAACCAGCTTCACTATACCCCTCGGAGATACAAGTCCCCTCCTCAGGTAGGATGCCCCCCACCCACTCTTGAGCTCAGAGACCAGCACCAGCCAAACAGTGCCTGCAGACAGAGGTCAGTATCAGCTTGGCACGACTCTACCTCCAAGTCTTTAAATTTTAATAATTCCAACCTCTTCTCTTTGTTCCTTCAGCCCTACGGGTGGTAGCTGCTCACCTGTGATATCTCAGTGTTCTTTTTGCCTTTTTAGTTCAATACCTACTTAATAATTCTTTGTATTAAACCTTTTCTGTTAAGATAACTGGTGTGATTTCTGTCTCCTGACCAGACCCTACTGATACAGCTTCCAAAGAAGTTTTGCTTACCCCAGTTCTAAAGGATAAGGAGATATGCCAACAAGGAAAACAATTCAAGCCAATGCTTGAAAGAGAGAAGACAAAAGAACACTAGGACTTTTGTTTGGGTCCAAAGGATTTAATTCCAATTTCACCATACTGCCTTCCAACCCGAAGGCCTTCC